>JAKSZU010000019.1:45987788-46223909 GCA_026018925.1 Tupaia tana
TCGTTCTGACTCCGAGTCCTGCTGGGGTATTCACGGGACGTTCTGCACGTGGGAATTGCCTTTCAGAGCTCGTCTCTGAGTGGGCCCCCCTCCGTCCCTCACCTGGGCTGCGTGGCTGCGACAACGGCTCCGTGTGACAGTCACACCCCAGCACCTGCAGGTCCCTGCAGCGGTGGCCAGGCCTGCGAAGCAGCTGAGGGCTCCTGAGGGAGCAGGTCCCCGGGTCACTCGAGCTTCCTCCTCTGGCACAGGACATGCCCTGCAGTGATCGACCACCGCAGGTGACCGTCACGGTCAGAGGTCAGAACTCCCTGTGCCTGGAAAGCTGCTGTCTGCCGGACCCCAGTGGACGGCCTCAGGATGTCCAGGTCTCTGGGCAGAGCCCCTGGTGGCAACTGGAGCTGGCCTCCGAGAGGCTCCTCCCACTACGCGGCAAGCTCACTGAATCCCAGCCGACAGGTGGCAGCTGCAGACGCGGTGCTCTGGGGTCACGGTCTGACCTGGGGGCGCTGTGCGGGGCTGAACCAAGCCCCCACATACTGACGTCGGTGTGAGAGCACAGAGGACCTCCTCTCAGCAATTCGGACGTGGGCAGTAACTACACACGCCTGTGCGACAACTCCCAGACGCCACGTCCCCTCGCGGAGACCTTGCCCCTTGGCCACGCCGCCCTGCTCCAGCCTCCGCAGCCCCGGCCCCTCTGCCTGCAGGCGTCCGTGGGCTGCATTCGGGAGTGAGGGCGGGCAGTGTCCGCCTCCGCGCCGCCTGCATGGTCATCTGCATGGCGACACACTTCAGTAAGTCAGAAAGGGGCTCCTTCCAGAAAAGGTTCACGCAGCGCTGTCTTCAGAGGGCTGCTTGCGCACGAGGACAGGCCCCTCTCACGCCCACTCCAACCCTCACAGGGCCCGTGTCACCTTCAGCTAAAGCCTCTCCAGCCCCGTCTCGGGGGGTGGACGACACCTCCGGGCCCGGGGCTAGTGTTTGCTCCCGCTCCGGGACCTGAGTTCTGACAAGGCTGTGCCCTGCCAGCCAGCGCCCACGGGTCAGGACTGGAGCCCACGCAGGGCTCCCCTCTCGGGGTCCCTGAGGTTCTCCAGCTACGAGGGAGGCTGGCTGGGATCCCTGAGGATGTAGCGCGGGTCATTCACAGAAAGGGTGTCACAGGAAACTTATGAGCCTCGACACGCTCTTGGGGCCCAGGGCCTCCCGCAGCCCCTGGGGCGAGGCCCTGCAGCTGCTTTGAACGAAGTGCAGGTTGAAGGGTCAGGCCAGGACCACGTCCAGGAACAGCGCCAGACAAGCCAGCAAGACAAAGGCAACGAGCAACCATGACAAGAAAACACGGCCAAGGCGGCCTCAGCCGGCGCGGTGTCCGCGGGCTGGCCCACTTAACCCTTTGCTGCCAGTGCGCTCTGCGATGACCAAGGCCCTTCACTTCGCAGGTGACACCGGCATGCGGGACGCAGCTCCCCTCCCTGGGTCCCCTTCCAGCCCGGAGGCTGTTCCCGCTGCTGCTTCTGCCCCATCAAGGGCTCGCTCTGCCCCCCTGCAGGGCTCCGTGGGTGAACCGAACAAGAAGGGATATCCCGGAGGCGGCCAGCTACGCGGCACGTGTGAGGACGGCGGGGAAGTGCTGCTGGGCCCTCCTCGGGTGCTCCCCTCGCTTCTCTGGGGGACCTCAGACACATGCCACGTGACCTGGCACCTGAAGAAGTGTTGTCGCCCGGATGGGCTGGGGCAGGGCCTGTGCTCCTGGCGCCCCAGCCACCCTGCAGTCCTGAGCAGCCCTGCACCTTAGGTGCCAGAGCAGAGGGCCGGGGAGGAGGAGGGGAAAGCCCCCAGTCCTGTGGCTGTGAGCTCAGCCCCACCTCCAGACAGCAGCCACAAGGGGTCACCTGGGGACCCACAGGGATGGGCGGAGCCAGGGCACGCAGGGCTGGCTGCGCATGGGACCGGTTGCCGCAGACCAGCAGAGGGAAGCTCGGGGGGGCTCGGCACCAACAGGCAGGGCTGGCAGGCCAGGCGGCACGCCCGGGAGCTGAGCCCAGGCAAGGTCCTGGGTCAAGGGTGGAGTCCCCCCGAGTATGCCACCTGAGTACGCAGCTGGGTGCAGCAGGGGAGCAGCTGGCGCAGCAGGGGAGCAGCTGGCGCAGCAGGGGAGCAGCTGGGCGCAGCAGGGGAGAAGCTGGGCTCAGCAGGGGAGCAGCAGGGCGCAGCAGGGGAGCATCAGGGGAGCATCAGGGGAGCAGCTGGGCTCAGCAGGGGAGCAGCTGGCGCAGCAGGGGAGCAGCTGGGCGCAGCAGGGGAGAAGCTGGGCTCAGCAGGGGAGCAGCAGGGCGCAGCAGGGGAGAAGCTGGGCTCAGCAGGGGAGCAGCAGGGCGCAGTAGGGGAGCATCAGGGGAGCAGCAGGGGAACAGCTGGGCGCAGCAGGGGAGCAGCAGGGGAGCATCAGGGGAGCAGCTGGGCTCAGCAGGGGAGCAGCTGGCGCAGCAGGGGAGCAGCTGGGCGCAGCAGGGGAGCAGCAGGGCGCAGCAGGGGAGAAGCTGGGCTCAGCAGGGGAGCAGCAGGGCGCAGCAGGGCGCAGCAGGGGAGCAGCAGGGGAGCAGCTGGGCTCAGCAGGGGAGCAGCTGGCACAGCAGGGAGCAGCTGGCACAGCAGGGGAGCAGCTGGCGCAGCAGGGTGCAGCAGGGGAGCACGGGGCTCTGCAAGGCTGGCCCGTGGGGAGGGGCCTGGGCTCGTGACCAGAGACCTCCCTGAATCTGCTGGGGAGGCGACTGACTCTGACCCAGAGCTGGCTGCAGCTAGGGTGGGGTACGGTGGGGGACCCCCTGTGGTGCTGTCTCTCTGTCCCTTATTATCGTTCTCTGTCTTTTACTGTCTCTCTTGTTCATGGGAAAAAGTCAAAGTGTTTGCAAAGCAAACCAGTGGGTGTGGAGAGGGCCGACGGGGCGTGCAGGGGAGGCGCCCATCGGAGGCGCCCTCGGGCTCGCGGGTGCTCAGGATAGGCTGGGCTCCCGTCTGGGCCGAGGGAGGCTCCTTCAAACCCAGGGGAGTCCGGGTCTGGGCGTCTTGGTGTCTGCCGCTCTCAGAGCGCAGCAAAGCCAGCAGGGTGCTGGGCCTCGGACTGTTTTGCAGGAGTTAAAAATAGCCATGGAGGAGAGCTGGCCAAGGAAAACTCGGCAGACCCAGAACGCCGGGTGGGGCCTCTCCACAGACCTGCCACCAGGCCCAGGTGGGCGAGGCACATCTGCACAGTGTCCGACACTGGGCCGGGCCTCGCGGCGAGGCTGCCTGGTCTGCGTGAGCACCTGGCATGGGGAGGGGCACGGGGCGTCGGGTGTCTGGGTGCTTCGGAGATCCGTGCACCAGTGACGTCCAAAGGCAGTGTAGGGGTGTCCCGGGTCACAGCCTGCCAGGAGCGGGAGGAGGCTGTCCTCGCTGCAGAACCACTAGGTGGACTCGTGGGCCACAGGGACTGAGCCAGCCCCGGCCGGAGCACGCTGCAGTCACTCAACCCTGGGGCCCCTCAGCTACCAGATGGCTCAGTGGGGCTCAGGTGTGCGAAGGGGCATGTGGGTGGTGCTCAGGCCCAGAGGGCTGCAGTCCGGGGACCTGTGTGTGCGGCCCCAGTCGGAGCCACTGCCTTCCTGCGTGTGCGGCCGGACCAAGGCCCCCGGGAAAGCGCCCGGAAAGGTACAAGGAGGGAAAGGAGCAACAGCTGTGAGATGTGGGGAGGCCACGGGAGCCAGGGCCACAGGCTTCAGGAGGGTGGGGACGGCCCGGCGGCCCCTCGGAGCCCGTGGCCGGGTTCCGGCCCGGCCCAGGCTGTGGGTGCCCGGCCCGACGAGGGGCGCACTGCGATGTGTCCCCGAGTCTGCGAGGACCAGGCTGGCTCTGCCCTCCCGATGTCGGAGAAACGGGGATGCTGGCACCCTCCGTAGCCGCGCAGTTCGGCTGCTCAGCCTGTGCTCCAGATGGCCCAGTGCACAGTCGGACACGGAGAGCACCAGACGCGGCAGGGAGGGCGGTCGTGGCCTGCGACCTCGGAGGGACTCCGGGGTGACCGAGTTCTCTGCTGCTTCCTCCTAACAGTTCCTGAGCGCTCCCTGCTGAGAGCGGGACCATCCCGCTGCGGCAGAACGCGACAGGAAGCGTGGGTCCTCGCTCTGAGGACCACGCGTGCTGGGGCGACCTGCCGCACGGGGCAGAGGGCGCGGTCCACGGGCGCTGGGCCATGCTCGGGGAAACCTGCCTGCAAAAATAAACAAGCTCTTTTCTCATTCAAAGCGAGAGAAAATAACAAGGCCCAGCACACCCAGCCCTGTTCCGAGAACACTCACATTGGCCCTGAGCCGCCGAGAGCCCTGACCGTATCAAAGCCCTGCCGTTTGTCTCCCATCGGCCGACTGCAACGCGGAGGAAAAAATACCCATTCTGTACCGCTGCAAACGCAAACACGCTCCTGTGCCCCTGGGGCGCCTGTCTTCCTTTGCACACGGGACACGCTGTTGGAAGACGCTGCATGATGCACTCACAGTGGAGGGCGGGCGCAACACGCCGCTAACCTCTGAGGCTTTCTTTTTAAGACAAAGTGCAATTTCATTTCCAAAAATGGCTGCAAACCTCCCCTTCTCACCACGACGGCACCAATGGGCTGATCTGCCCTCCTACGCACCCGTGGGACACGAGTGGCTCTCAGACCCCAGACAGCAGGGAACAGAGGACAGCAACCCTGAGAGACAACAAGGGGAGCCCCAGGCCCCCCTTCAATGTCTGTGGGAAGTCTGGGCTGTAGCGCAGGGCAGGGGCCGGGCGGACTCCCTGTGTGGGGCAGACAGAGCTGGGGGCCGGGGGTCCAGACAGCCGGAATCTGCAGGGAGGAGCCCCATGAATAGGTCTGGGGGCCTGGGGGTCCCTTGGAGTGGCAGCCGAGTGTCGATCTGTGCCAACGGTGGACACGGAGGGAGTGACCCTGGGTGCTCGCCGTGGTCCAGGGCCAAGGTGGAAAACCATGGGTGGCAGCAGGGGGACTCGGGGGCAGAGGACACCCTCACAGCGGCTCTGGCCTCACCGAGACGAAGGGTGGGGACAGGTAGGGGACAGGAGCACGGCCCACACTCTGCGAGGCGAACTCGGGTGTCTCGCGGCTTGCTCGTGAAAGTCACCAGGCACGTGAAGATGCAGGGAACGGCGTGGCACCGGCCCACGGAGCGAGCCCACCCACAGAAAGGCTCAGAGTGACGAGGTGGGGGGACAAGCGGGCGGGCAGACGTGGCCCGGCGGTAACAGGCGCTGGGGCGTGTCTGACCGGGTAAGGGGCCCAGGCGCACATGCGCCGCCAGGGCCAGGGGTGGGTCCAGACCGTCCTGGGACTCGTCGCCTACACTCTCGCACGTGCTGGCCCACGGAAAACAGATCGATCAAAAAAAGGAAGAGTGGACGTGGTAACTGTAACCCGCAGCACGCATCACACGTCCATGCTTCACGTACAACACACTAGTGTGTCATGACCGCTGTAATCCGTGTTCACGAGGGCGAAAAAGATGAACGGAAGTGAAGGCGTGAAATGGATTTTTACAGTTTTGAAACACCCAAATTAAAGTGCTGGAGTTGAAAGCTTCAGTATGTGAGATGCCACCTCGACCAGGGGACTTAGTGGCAGATCAGACACAGCTGAACACGCAGTGACCCCGAAGACACAGCAGTGGGGGCTGTGCAATGTGGACACTGACGTTTCTTTCAGGTGTCTGGGTCTGGTCAGCTGTTAGAGGGACAGAAGAAATGACAGGGCCACGGGCCCCCAGGAAACTGACCACAAGGTCAAGGTGAGATGACGCAGACCAGGACGCGGGGCTGGCGTGAAAACAAGAGCGCTTCACGAGTGTGCGTGTCACCTGTGCACAGGGGCCACGCCCCCCTCTCTGTATCGTTCCAGTGTTAGTATGTGTGCTGCCGAAGCGAGCACTGAGCACCGGGTTTTCAAAAGTCAGGTTGGGGGATGCAAGAGTGTCACTGAGCGATGGGACCCCTCCCGCAGCCTAACACATCCAGAACTGGAGACCCAGGCTGGCGGAGAAAGGTCGTTACGATCAAAGTGTTTCCAAAGCACGAAGAGCGGACAGCCAGAGTCCTCACACCCAATGAAGCCAAGCACGAGGAAGAAGGAAACCACACCCAGGTCCCTCACATCTGAACTGCCAAAACCAAAGGCACGCGAAGTCGTGAATCGCAGGGAGTCGTGAATCGTGCAGAGGTCGAGGAGAGACGGGAACGAGGCCTCCCGGGGACAGAGAGCAGGAAGCCGCGGGCTGTGTGTGCAGAGCCGGAAGGAGCCTGCCTACCTGCGGCCCTCGCACGCCCAGGGAACGGGGTAGGAACACGGAGAGGGACCTAGGGAAGTGGAAGGAGTGCGTCAGCACAGACCTGCCCGTGGGGAAACGGTGAGGGCCGGTCTGCAGGCACAGAGTGACGGGCTGACGTCCGCAGGTGAGCCAGGGCTGAGGCGGCAGGAGTGGCAGCCGCGTCTGCCCGGGCTCCACAGTCACCCTCAGGGCAGCTCCACGGGGACCTGACGGGAGTCCGGCTGCCGGCCGTGGTGACTGGGCCTGGTGTCCTGTGTTCCTTCAGAAGTGCTTTGGGAACACGCAGTCCCTGTGATCCCTGGACATTCCCCATCTACTGGCCAGGCCGGTGGGACCAGTTACTTCCAGAGGAAGGGATAAGGACCTGGAAGGCCAGCCAGGCCCACGAGGACTGTTCTCGGACTTCTATCTGGTACAGAAACTCATCCTGCACACGCGGCATTTTCAAAACGGTCATGGACACAGAATGTGGGAGCAAAATACTTCAAAATCCATGCACGGCCTTTCCATAAAGCGGATCGGCCACGGACAGGGTGAAGAGCCCTCACATGAAACCAGGAGTGTCTTCTCCACTTCCAAACCCGAGGGTGGCAGGAAGACACGGGCCGAGACAACTCTAAGGCCCAGCACTGCGAGGCGAGTTGGGGTCTGGGGCTGCGGTGGACAGGAGGCAGGAAAACACACTCCCTGCGGGGCAGCCGGTGACACGACACCCCCCAGGCCCTCAGAGCACACCGGGGAGCAGCTGGCCAGGGAGAGCGAAGGGGCTGCAGCTCGTTCCCTGCAGGGTACGGGAATCCACCTTACTAGACGGGGCCCTCCTCGGCCCCACGTCCCCCGCCGTTGACATCAGACCACTGGACACCAGAGGCCACGCTCCAGAAACCCACTGCCACTCTCCAGCTGTGGGCCTGCCCCTGCACAGCCGGGAGCACTGCGGGCACCGATTGGCCCAAGGGCTCAGGAGGTCATCGATGCTCACGCGACCGCCGGTGTCAGGAAAGGGAGGACGTGGGGCTCCGGGCAGGTGACCACCACAGCCTGACACCGCCCGCCTGCTTCCCCTCGAACACCTGGGCGGCGTCCTGTAGCGTAGAGCGGGTGCGGCTCCCACCTGTCTGCAGGTCGGACTCGGGACTCCTGAAACCAGGGCCACACAGCGGTCAGGAGTCCCGACCCATGGGGGGCGTCTCCAGTGCAACCAGTGGTCCCCAGTAAACTTGGCCCTGGGAGCTGAGAAAGGACCTTTCATGACACCTTTACGGCTACCCCTGTGGTGTGGCAGTAATGCAAGGTTCCCCGACACTGAGGCCACGTGGGAAGGTCCTGGGTCCGCTCCCCAAGGCCTCTGCTAAGAGATTCCAGGCACACGCGCCTGTGACCCAGCGAGGAGGCCGTGGGAAGACAGGGGGTCTGCCTTTCTCTCAGGAGAAACACAAACCTTCCCACGTGGGATTCGGCTGTTTGTAACCGCTGCTCTCTGGGCTGGGCGCTCCGCTCCCCCATATAGGACAAGTATATGAGAACGATTTTTAAAAGGCAGTGAATTAATACCAAAAATACATTTCAAACAGATGACATTAGGGAACCAGCAGTTAGCGTAATGGCTATGTCGCTGGACTCCCACGTAGTCGACCGCGGTTCATGTCCCGGACCCGGTGGCTTAAAACTCACGCCGGGCGCGTGTGCGTGTGTGCCCAAGATCCCGAGAGGAGAATGGAGGAGAAGGGATTGCGGCGTGACCATCCCCCCTGGGGGGTGATTTCTCGCTCTCTGTCTCTCTGTCTCTCTCTGTCTGTCTGGCGAGCGCACGCGTCCTATAGCGAAAACCTCTCCAAAAAAAAAAAAAAAAAAAAAACCAGATGACATTACAGGGTCATATTACACGCAGAGAAATGAGTGCAGGTCGGTATGCTGGCACTGCCACGGGCACAGACAAAGCCTCCATGAAATGGCCAGATTTTCCAGAACACCAGTTCCTGCCAGCCACGGCTGCCCCAAATCCAAAGCCGAGTCTTCCCGGGGCGCGGACCTCCGCCCTGGCGTGGAAAAGCCCGAGGGCGCAGAGCAGACCGTGTCACCCTCGGGAAGCATTTTTTTGCAAAATATATGATGCCGTGGGGAAGAGCTTGGTGCTGTGAATCTAAGGAAACGCCAAAATGCAACACCGACCCTGAGTGGCAGGGGAGGCCGTGGGTATGGCGGGCACCATGGCCCTCTGAGTCGGTGTACCCGGATGGCCACAGTGAACGGTGCCACCCCACAGCCACGGGGTCTCCTCCCGGTAAGGGTGTCTTCAAACAGGCCACAGAAGACGCCCAGTCCAGAGACGCCCTGGGCCAGGGCTGGAGAAAGCCGATCCCACATGGCCAACCGCTGACCAAATCCTGGCTGGCCCCGGGGGACGCACATGCGTGTCCGTGATCACAACAGGGTGGAGAAATGGAGACAGGACTGGTGACCACGCCCCAGGGGAGACTGCTTTCTCCCTTTGTCTCTCTCTTTGGCGAGCACACATGCTCTCTGGCAATTAAAAAAAAGAAAGAAAATGCATGTTACGAGGGTAGTATATGCAGATTTCAAATATTTTTGCACCAAAATAAACTCATGCTTTAATTCTATCTTTCCACAAACTTTTGATTTACATAGAGCTTCTGAAAATACAACCTAGGATAATCACCCCATCTATGTTTATTTCAGTACCATGCTGACATTTCAGCCCGGGTACATAACCTTGGGCAGGGTGGGCTTTCCTCATCTCACCCACGTGTGGTGCCCCCGCCCCGCTGCCCTGGTGCTGAGGGTCACAGGGACCTTCGCCGCAGGACACGGGTGATGCTGTCCACGTCACAGACGAAGCTGAGGCTGCGTGTCGTCCCCAAACCGACACGATACCATGAAGGAGAGGAGGGACCCAAGCCTACCTCGTGACACTCAGACCCTCCAGCTCAGGGGCAAGGCCGTCCGGGAAGCCCCCTCGCAGCCTCACAGGGCCACCGACCACCCATCACAGCCGGACGCTCACTCACTGGGCCGGCGGGAAAGCCATGACGCATTTTTGCAGAGACGAGCATAGAAAATACGCCATGACTTCCCGCATGACCTGAGTGTGCAGACCGGAGTCTAAACCAAACCGACCTGCAAGTTCCCACCTAACCGACGTCCGTGCGGTGTTCCGCTTCCAGGCTCCGTCTGACCTTGGGATTCCACTTCCACTAACTTACGAGCCATTTAACGTAGATAAGAACTTCGGACGCTTCCACCACGTGTAAACCATCGGCTGTTTAAAGATACAGCTCTTTAATAAACAGCGAACAACACAACAACAAAAAAACGGGTCGTAGTAGACTTAAGTTCGGAAATCTGAAGGACAGAGATGTTGGAGTATGAGTTTAGGAAAGTCTGTGCTGTTTTCAAATTAATGAGAGCGTTTAACACCGTTCTAAAACTCTGGCCAGGGGAATTGCGTTGGTAAGAGACAGTCGGGCACGTGTACCTTGTGGTCACGGCCACAGAGGTCACAACACACAAACTACAGTTCAGCCTCGTGCCCAACCAGGGACAGCCACACGACGTCACTTCATTCGCCTAAGATTTGCAGAAGAAATTCATTACGCCCATTTAGCAAGCGACAGAACTGAGGCGGGAGAGGGAACACCACTGCCAGTTCGCACGGCTAGCGACCGGGAGCCGAAGGCGCTCTGGCCCCGGGGCCTGTGCGCGGGGTTAATGCCCTGACGTCCCTTCATTGGGGAAGATACCCAGACTCACATTTCAAAAGCTGAAACTGAAGCGGTGGGACCACATGGTTCCCAACGACAAGTTTTCCAGGAAGGTGACAAGGCGGCATGGCCAGAGCACAGGAGGCGTTGCCTAGGTTAATTCGGCCGCTCGAGTATTTAACCTCTACCCGGTGCGCCCACCGTGCCCGCAGCACGAGTGCTCACAACCGAATGTTCTAGTGACTCCACTCGGGACCCGCAGCTCCGAAAATAACCACACACGAGACGCAAACGGTGACACGGTTCCCAACTCCTGACTGTGCAAACAACAATAAAAACCAACACGCCAGTTCCAGTCAGCCTCACGTCACCACGTAGGGGGTGGCGAACGCCCCTGTAGGGCAGTGGTGCACGTGCATGACGCCCACGGCCAGAGCTGTGTTTGCACTCGCGGACTCACGCCCTGCGGCAGGAAAACCAGACGATGCAGAAGTGAGACCGTGGGCTGTATCCCAGAAGACGTGGGGACAGGTCCCTGTGCTTTGAAACACAGCTGCACACGCAGTCCGTGTGCACAGGTGCAAGACAGAACCGCGGCCGCGGCTGGGGCGGGGCCCCCTGCGGCCCAGCAGGGACAGTGCCCAGAGTGCCACCGCCAGGCTGCTCCCGGAACCACGGTGCTTAATCAAGACGTTAATGAAAACCCCCAAGGCAACATGAGGAAAGTAAGTCCAGAAATAATAATAAAGCCACTGTGGCTGGGCCAAGGTGTTCTCCGTGTGTGAGACGGACGACGGTGGTGCCCCACAAACCTGTCCACGTGGGAGGCAGCCTGCTCAGCCCAGGACCACACTCCCTGACGGCACCAGCTGCAGGTGGCCCCCGCAGGGCCACCCTGGGACGCCCCCGGGCTCGGAAGTGCAGGGCCAGTGTCAGGTGGCTGCCGCACCGTCCTGTGCTGGCACCTCCTGGGCTGCCTCACTAATTACACGTCTCTCCCTTTCCAAAGAGACCCACACCCCCAGGGAGAGGGTCTCGAGCCCAGGACTGGCCCTCAGGAGAGACGTGGGCCTCCCCTGGGAGGCCTGCCCGCCCCCCTCAGGCCCCGACATTATCTCTAGCGTGGTCCCTTCCTCGCTGGGACTCTGGCTCCCACGCTTATGTCCCCACATACGCTTTCTCCGTGAAGCCGTGACACTTCAGGTTTGTCTGTGGCTTTTCATTTTTTTTGTTAGACTCCATTTTGTCTTTGTCATTTGGTAAGTGTACTCACCAGAGACAGAGACAGAGACAGAGACAGGTGTGTGTGAGAGAGTGGAAAAGTTCCTCCCACGGGGCGTGGCCACACCACATCCCTTCCCTCCATCCCTCCTCCTGGATTTTGGGTACCCGCCCCTGGTGTTTCTCAAGCCAGGGGGCGGGGATGTCCACGTCGGGGCTTTGTGGTATCCGGCCACCTTCACGCCTCGGGGAGACCCTCCTCCAGGCTCTCCCTAAAACCGAGAGGGAGCTGGGGCCCGAACGGCAGTAGGCCAGGCCCCGGTGAGGGTGAGGGTGAGTACCAGGAAGGTCCTGGGTGCCTGCCCGAGTCCTCCTGGACGCCAGGCAGGCTGTGTGCGACTGGGTGGGCTGTGGCGGCTGGTGGGGCTGCTGGGCACGGCCCCTCGAGGAAGACAGGAAAGGGAGGAGGGGAGAGGGGCAGTGCGGTCCAGGGGTCGCCGGGAGGCTCGGGGTGTCCCGCCTGCACGCCGACGAGCTTGTTTCCTCTGACTCTCACCGAGACCGGGGAGAGCTGGCCGCACTCACAGAGGGGAGCGCAGCAGACACAGAAGGCTGGTAGGAGCGGGAGGCACCCTCGGGGCAGAGACAGAGAGAACGAGGCACAGGGACGCCACGTGGTCGGGGCGGCCCCGTGCCTGCCTTAGCACCTGGCGGAGCTGTGGTCTGTGTGGGCGGGAGGACCGGCTCCCAGACCAGAGCCCGCTCCTCTCTCCTCCCCGGAGAGGGAGCACAGATCTCCACGCAGGGGTGCGCGTTTGCATTCTTCACGTGCACACACAGGTGTGTACATGCACACGCACACGTTCTTTAGACATCTGTGAGAGGACGTGGCTTCCTTCCACACCCATCCCAAAGTCCTAACCTCAAAGATTCCCAACTCAGGGTTCATACGGGCATCTGGAAAGAAAATGTGATATTGAGACAGTCAGTGATGAGTGTCCCCAACACAAAGCCATGAGAGCCAGGCCACGCTCACGGCCCGCCGCTGGCCTATCACTCCGCACGGGGAGGAGAGGAAGGAGCCTGAACTGTGGTTGCTGCAGCAAGGACGGGCCAGGCCCGGAAACCGGCTCGGCGTGGGCTGGTCTCAACAGCCTCGTGGCTCTGCGGTGCAGGGCAGTCCTGGCCGTCTGGTCCCTGGCCTGGGTGACAAGGACAGTGGACAGTGGCCTGGGCCGGGGCTGGCAAGGCAGAGGAGGGGCTGGGCACGGGCCAGTGAAGTGAAAGCCGAGCTCCCAGGAGAGCCGTTTCCTGTCTCTAGGAATGAGCCAGCCCTGGGAGGGACAGTCCCTGCAGGGTCAGCAAGGCCACGGTGCCACAGCACGGCACAGAGATAGGAGTCCGGCAGACACAGGCCGGAAGCAGCAGGGACTGACTCCGGATGCCCCTGATGCAGTGCGGGGAGTCCAGCCGAGGGGCAGGACCCTGCTCCCTGCACACTCCGATGTCCCCAGGGCCACCGAGAGGGAATCACCCCCGAGTCCCGCCAGGCCCCTCTGCCCCCCAGGGCCCCCGAGAGGGAATCCCCACGGAGTCCTGCCAGACCCCTCGGAGGCATTTCCGGGATGGGAAGCCGAAGGAGAGAAAGAAGGCAGCCAGCCAGAACCAGGGAGGGGTCAGTTGTGATGCAGGGGACCTGGGCTCCCAGGCGCAGGCTGCGACCTCTGCGGAGACCAGCGCCCTGCACTGTGGCCACGCGTGCCCGCACAACCAGGCTTCCATGCCGAGGGCCACACTCCTGCCTACTCAAGCCGGTGACTTTCTTCCCGGAAAAGAATTGGTTGTAAGTGGGAAACGTTACAGTGCAAGTTGCAGTGAGCATGGGTGCCAGGCGAGCCCCCCACGGCTGACCGGAGCCCCCCACGGCTGACCGGAGCCCCCCACGGCTGACTGGAGCCACAGGCAAGTACCCCCACGGCTGACCGGAGCCACAGACGAGTCCCCCACGGCTGACCGGAGCCACAGGCGAGCCCCCCATGGCTGACCGGAGCCACATGCCAACTCCCCACGGCTGACCGGAGCCACAGGCGAGTCCCCCACGGCTGACCGGAGCCCCCACGGCTGACCGAAGCCACAGGAAAAGCCCCCCACGGCTGATCTGGGCCACAGGAGAAGCCCCCCCACAGCTGACCGGAGCCACAGACGAGTCACCCATGGCTGACCGGAGCCCCCACGGCTGACCGAAGCCACAGGCAAAGCCCCCCACGGCTGATCTGGGGCACAGGAGAAGGCCCCCACGGCTGACCGGAGCCACAGACGAGTCCCCCATGGCTGACCGGAGCCACATGCCAGCCCCCCACGGCAGACCGGAGCCACAGGCGAAGCTCCCCACGGCTGACTGGAGCCACATACCAGCTCCCCACGGCTGACCGGAGCCACATGCCAGCCCCCCATGGCTGATCTGGACCACGGGAGAAGCCCCCCACGGCTGATCTGAGCCACAGGTGAAGCCCCCCACGGCTGACCGGAGCCACAGGCGGAGCCCGCCATGGCTGGTCTAATGGAAGCCCTCCTGCGAGATGAAGACACAAACACAATAATGACAAAGTAGCCATTGCAGCAGGAAACACTGTTGCCTCATTTGTGGGGTTAGACACCAGGGAGCAGGCGACGGGTAAGGAGCATGGGGCTGAGTGCTACTTAGCTCGGTTTGCTCAGCGCAACTACACACCACAGGGGTCTGCTCGGGAAACGGGGAACGTGCAGTTATGACTTGCCAATTGAAAACAGTAACAGTTAAGTTTTTGAAAAGCAAAAACAAACACACACCAAAAACATAATTTTTTTTAGAGAGTGAAGAAGTGCCAGGTAAAGGGGACTCCCACAAGCCCACAGTAACGTGGCTGGAGAGGACGCACTGTCATCCCAGCTTCCCACGAACCCTGTGAGGTCCCTGTACCCCGACACCGCTCGAGGGGCTCAACACTGTGGCCTGAGCTGCTGATGGAGACCTTCCGACCAAAACCGCTGTTTTAGTGACTCATTCACAGGACCAGCAGCTGGTGTGATGGTTACATCACTGGACTCCCACATGGTCGACCGCGGTTCGAGTCCTGGACCTCGTGGCTTAAGCCTTATGCCGGGCACGTGTGCGTGCGTGCCCAAGATTCTGAGAGGAGAACGGAGGAGAAGGGCCTGCCCCGTGACCATCCCCCCTGGGGGGAGATTTCTCACTTCCTGTCTCTGTGGTGAGTGCACATACTCTATAACAAACAAAACAAAACAAAAACCCTAAAAGCTCTCTGAAATAAAATAAAACAAACTGGCTCGTTTGCTTCCACAGAGACGAGGGTCAGGCCCCCCAAGACCAGGGCAGCCATGGGCTCCTCTCGGAACCCACAGGCCTTCCGCCTCCCCCACGCCCGTGTTCTGAGCTTCTGATCATGTGCCCGGTGACCCCCAGACGAGGGGGACGGCTGCTGCAGCCCGAGCTGCCTTTCCAGCTGGCAGTGGCCCCGGAGAGGCCACACTGTCCTGCAGTCTCTGGTGAGGTCCCGGGATCAGACCCCAGAAGGATGTGGCCACGCCCTCTGAGTCAGCAGGCAGGCAGCCTGGGTGGGCAGGCCAGGAGCAGCCCAGAGAAGGCCCTCGCCCTGCACTCGCCAGTTTCCGGTGCGGCCTGGCTGGGCTCCCCCGCCCTGTCTCGGCCCACGCAGGGACACCTCCGCTGGCTCGCCTGGCTTGGCCCTGGGCGGGCTCTCAGAAGAGCCACGGTGTCCCGTGGGTGCCAGCCAGGGCAGCGCTGTGCTTAGCCCCACCCAGGGCGGCACAGTTGGTGTCTGTCCCCGAGCCCCAGGGCAGACCTGGACATGAGGTGGGACAGCTGCCTTGTGAGTGACAGCAGTGGAGCAGGGAAGGAGGGTTCCTGGAGACTCAGAGGGCTCCGCTCAGCCGGGCTTTCCTGCCCTTCCTTACCCCTCGTGTACAGGCTCTTTCGGAGCAGAAACGTCCATGCAGAAAAGCACTGTGGGGGAGACGGCGGGAGGAGGGGCTGGCCATGGGAACCCAGGGGACTCTGCAGAGCCGGGTGGCTGTCACGTCGGGTCTGGCCCACCCTCTT
This sequence comes from Tupaia tana, assembly GCA_026018925.1. NCBI lineage: Eukaryota > Metazoa > Chordata > Mammalia > Scandentia > Tupaiidae > Tupaia > Tupaia tana. The sequence continues at coordinate 46,003,217 of JAKSZU010000019.1, forward strand.
GCCTGTTCACATCGGGCCTTTCTGGGAAGTCTTACAATTTCTGCCAGAGGGAGCCTCACACTGAGGGAGAGTGAGGCGGCCCCTCAGCTGACCTGAGGCCCGCCATGGGGAGACCGAGTCCCCAGAGCACAGGCACGCCCACTCTGGGCTGTTTTCCCCTTGAAAACCAAACACTGACTTTAGTTTTCTCATCTCTACAACTGTTGAGAAGCAAAAATGAAAATTTGAGGAACATAAATGGGCCCATGAATTAAACTCATTCTGGTTTTAAAACAAAACAAAGTGAAAAGTTCTTACCAATCCAGCGGGTTTACAACACACTGCAGGTTACCGTTTGGACACACACACACACACACACACACACACACAACACACGATGTTTTTAGTTTGCCAGAGACAGGCAGAGGGAGAAGAGAAAGCCCCCACGGGATGTGAACATGCCCCCATCCCTTCTGCATGTCTCCATCCTGCCAGGCTTTGGGGCACACGTGTACACACGCCCAGGGGATTTCCGAGCTGGGGTTCACACCATACGGTCGGCCATGTGGGGTCTGCTCCCTTAGGCCACAGGGATTACGGCCAGCGTGAATGTGGGGGACCCCCCAGGTCTCAGCACACCGCTAGGCCCTCCCAGCCCTTGGGCTCCTCCAGGTCTCGGGTGGCCACATGTCCATTCAGGCCTCCTGGGGACCCGAGCCCGGCGGCAGCCACGTGGCTTCCAGTACCACAGCCCCGGACGCTCCCCAGGAAGCGGGCACTCACCATGCCCGAGCACCTGGGCTAAAGACAGCTGCAGTGTCTGTTTGGAAGCCCAGCCAGGGTCGTGTCTGCATGCACACGCGCCTCGCGGAGGGATCAGGGACAGCCGGCTCGGTAGTGGCACCGGCACAGTCTGAGCCACACCGAGCTCTCCAGGAAGCTGCCTGCCACCCCGCAAGGCCCCTGCCTGGGGGCACCGTCCCGCCTGCTCCTCGCAGCACCCGGAGGCCCCACCTCCCTTGTGCCCTCCCTCCGGTTTACAAGAGGACGGGGCTGGAGACCATGGCCCCCGGCCTGGGACCTCAGAAGGGCACGATTCCACCGTGTGGAGGGGATTTTACGCTCTCCGATGATTAAAAATGGACAACAGAACTCGTTATTACCTAACAAAATGGTTGGTAAGACAGGGTCTGTGGTGCAGAACTCCCACTGGGGCCTGAGGAGAGGCGGTGGGGGGCAGATTCAGGGTGTGCTCGGGGAGATGCAAAACCAGCGGGCCGAGAGCCGGGCTGGGGCAGTCTGGAACGCAGAAGTGGGAGCAGCTGCCCGGCCGCCCTCGGCACACACACAGCAGGGGCCTTGCAGGGCTTGCTGGCTCCTTCTGCAGGAAGCCCCAGGGGCCGCACTGCATGGGGCGAAGGGCACGTGCACAGCAGTCAGGCAGCCCCTCGGCCTCCCCACTGGAGGGCGCAAGCGGGTGGCCGAGCTGGTCTGCAGCCCGGAAGAGCTGGCCATGGAGGGCAGCGCCTGGGCAGCACCGCCCTGAGCAGGCAGGCGCATCGCACTCCATTCTGGGCCCTGGCCTGTGAGCACCAGGCGCCACTGGGCACGGTGGAATATGTGAGCCAGATGGCTGGGGGCCGCCCTGCCCCTCCACGAGGCCCCCACCTCTCGTGGGCGTCAGTGGTTACCTTGACGAGGGCGATAAAATGAGATTGAACCAGGCACAGTCTGGCCAGGACCGGGCATGCCGGGCTCAGAGGCCACCGACAGCTACAAAAGAAATGCATCCGAAATCGCAAGGCCTCCTGGGACTTCCCAGTCGGGCAGGAAACTACCCAAGTGAGTGTTGGAGGGGACTGGAGGTTACACCGGAAGGACTCAGGCCACGCGGAGGTGCAGCTGCACCCACCGGGACAGTCCTGGGCTTGACCCGGGGCCCGGCTCGGCACGCAGGCGCAGGTGCCAGCTGAGGCTGGCGTTAACCACAGCGTGGGGACCCTGCTAGGTCCTGGGTGCCCTCTCTCCCCGTCATGGAAGAGATGGATACATTTAAAACCAAAACCAAAACGCATCAAAGGGCCTCAGTGGCCCCAGTACCACGATCCGAAAGCCATCCGCTGTATTTCAATCCACGAATGCGCAATAGTTCAAAGGAAAGCTAAATAACTTCGGAAGTGGAGGGTTCCAGAGCCCGGCAGGTGACACAGAAGACGAATGAGCCCGAGCCTCGCTGCCGAGACCCCGCGGGAGCCCCACTCGGGAAAACGCCACAGTCGGCGCCATTCCAGAGGCAGAGGTGAGCTTTATAACCATGAAGTGATAAGAAATGAGATCACAGCGGTGCTCACCCAGTGTACGGAGGCAAAGACCGACCAGTGCACAAAGGACACGCAGAGGGGACACCAGATCTGCAGGGCGGGCTCAGCAGAGGCCCCGCCCTCCACACGGCACCCCTGGGAGTGCGGGGCAGGGAGGGGGGTCTGCGAACCACGCCGCCAGCCAGCCCACGGTGAGAGCAGACCGCCTTCTCCGGCCCCGGGCCCAGCCCGTCCCTGCTGTGCCGCTGGGTGCCTCAGTTACTGGTCTAAGTCCCAGCACACAGACGGGCTCCGACGGGCATGGAATTCCATGGCAGGTGGCATGGGGGACTCGGAGGGGCCCAGGGAAGCACCACCCCAACGCTAGGACACAGCGGCCCACCAGGGCTGCAGGCTGCCCTCCGAGTGTAAAGGGTCCCCGCAGCCTGGGTGCCCCCCGGGAAGCTTGCTGCACGCTTCCCTACACAGCCCTGGGGCGCCCCAGCAGGAAGGGCCCGGCGGCCCCACCGGCTCACACAGCTGAGCCTCTCCACAGACGCCAAAGGGGCTGAACAGGCTGGGCAGGCACGGGTGCCACTTCCACGCTCCCCTGGGCTGTCCGGTTGTCCCCTCCCCTGGGCCCAGACTCCGCATCCAGGCCTCACCCCCGTCCGGCCTCTCAGCACCAGGACCCACCATCCCTCCCTGCCGCATCGGCCCTCCCTCTCCCCTACGGGGCACAACTCGCCCGGCCTCACAAGGACCTCCTGGCCTGTGTCCTGCGTCTCTCTAGCCCAGGGCCCACCATGGTCACAGCCCACAGTGCAGCTGATCCCTGTAGAAAGTGCTGGGGGCTCCTTCCTCATTGCATCCCAGGTCCTGGCGTGACCAACGCCAACTCCCTGGGGCTGGAGAGATCTGACCTGCCTTCCCAGGAAGAGCGGAGAGGGGCACTGGGCCGACTCTCCTCCAGGAATGGGGAGGGGCCCAGAGATGCTGCTGGCATCTGAGGGGGACCTGACACCAGTCAAGGTCCCGCCCCTCCCACCTGCAACTCCACCTTCCCACACCCATCTCAAAGGTGCACCCACGACCCGGCCAAGGAGAAGCCACTGTGTCCCTGGGAAAGCCTCCAAGCGATCTGACCTGGGCTGGGCCCTGGCTTCTGGAAGCACCGCAGCAGGACTGAATCCGGCTGGGTCAGAGGGCACGGGGACCTGGGCTGGCGTGCCGTACACCGAGGCTGAGGGCACGGAACGTGGGAGGCCTTCCCAGGTCTGGGAGTCAGGATACACGCTCCTCCGGCCCTGGGCTGCTGGGTGCGCCATGGGAGCCGTGGGTGTTCAAGGGCTCAGGCGGGATGGCAGGGGAGCGGTCTTCCTGGTAAGACACTCACCAGGTGTCTGAAAAGTGGCCCAGGCGGCTCGGCAATAACTGGGCGTGGCGCGGTGAGGACGAGCCTGCGCCCCCACAGGGCCCCGAGGACAGACCACAGCTGCCGGGCCTCCCGGTCCACGGAGGGCATCTGTGGATGCCGGGGCTCCACGGCCCTCCTTGCGAGGCCCTGCCCGTGGCTGGCCGGCTGACGCCTCTTCCTGGCAAGCAGGGCGGCATGGGCCAGGTGTGTGCCAGCCCAGAACCGGCCCTCGGCAGAACCCACGGCACCCGCAGGGCAACCCTGGGAGTGGCCAGTGTAGCCAGCCCCCGGTGATTCTCAGTCTGAGCCCCACAGCGCAGAGCACGGGAAGGCCGGAGGGAGGCCGCTGGTCTCCGGGAGCGCACGGAGCAGCTGACGGCCCCGGCCCACTGGGCACAGGAGCCAGAGAGGAGCCCACTGCGTGCGGCCGAGGGCCGGGTGCTGAGCTTGAGGGCAGGCCCCGGTGGCCGTCACCTGGTTGTCCTGACAGGCAGGAGCGCCTGGGACCCCACCTCTGAGCACAACACTGGCCAGGGCCCCCCGGGGGCCACACATACCCTGAAGTCCGGCCCACCTGGCCCCTGAACCCGGGTCTGCGGTGAACCTGGGAGAGCCTGGAGGAGACTGGGATGCCCCTGCCTGACCTGGAGCCCTGAGAGGTCCCGGCCGCTGGACACAGCTGCAGGACGGACCTCCCGGCAGCAGCTCTCGGGCGCAGTGTGCAAAGGCAGAAAAGCCACAGCGGGCAGAGACCCAGAGACAGGCAGGGCGGGGGAGCCACCCCTCAGCCCCGTTGGCCCATCACTGACGGGGACCAGGGCTGCCGGCTCCCGGAGCTCCAGCTCACTGCAGCAGTCCTGGGTGACTCCCGGGGTCTGTGCCAGGGCGCACCGCACCTTGGGGGCCCCTGCCCCACACCCACAACGCGGCCTGGCAGGTGTGGGTCCCTTGTGAAAGCCGGCCACAGTGCCCACCAGACACAGGCCCGGGACCTCACTGTGCCTGGGGACGGAGGGCGCTCCTTCTCACCAAGAGCGTGGAGTGGTGGAGCTGCGCAGCTCCCCAGGCGCGGGGTGGCCTTCCCCGCCCGCCGCTCACCTGCTGAAGACCAGGCAGCCCAGGTGGTTGATCTCGTGGTCCGAGCGGCGGCGGCTGCAGTCCTCCCACAGGTCCTTGAGGGCCGTGACGGCCAGGATGAACAGCACGGGCGCCAGCGCCAGGCCGGGCTGGAAGGCGCTGAGCGCGGGCACGAAGTTGAGCAGCGCCACCAGCACGAAGTACACGTTGGCCAGGCGGTGGAACTGCTCGAACAGGTTCTTGGGCAGGAAGGACAGCAGCGTGTACTTGGTGGTCTTGAGCCGGTTGTCGGCCGGGTGCTGGGCACAGCCGCGCCGCCGCCCGTCCTGGGCCGCGCCCGCGGGGTCCCCGGCGCCGGCGGGCGGCAGCAGGTTGGAGCGCACCGTGCGCGCACGGCCGTCCCCGCGCCCCCGCCGCCCGCCTGGGGCCCTCGGCTCGCGCTCCATGCCGCCCGCCGTCGGCCTCCTAGGTGATCATCGCGGCGGCCTGCGGGACAGGCACGGCGGTCAGCGCCCCGCCCCGCCCCGGCCCCGGCCCCGTCCTCCTCCCTGCGGCCGCCTCCCCGCCCCGGCCCGCCCCGCGCCGGAGAGCGGGAAACGAAAAGCGCGCTGGAAACTTCCCAGGCTTCGCTTTCGCTTCCTAGAGGCCCCGCGCGGTCCAGAACACCCGGAGCGCGCTGCCCGGGCGGGACACCGGAGCCCGCGGAGCCAAGCCGCCGGCTCTGACCCACCGGCCGAAGTCCAGAGGAGCGCCAGCACCCGGGCCCACGTTTTACACCTTGCTGACCAGGGACATCTGCTCCAGGGAGGCCCAGCCCGGCGCCTCCACGTCCCCCTGGGCCCAGGGCTTTCTCCCTCACAGCGCTGCCCGCCCTCACCAGGGCTGCTTCCCCCGTCCTCGTTCAGGGACAGGAGGAAGGTCAGCACTAGCAGAGACAGGGTCCACCGAGACTCCCCTATCCCCCCGCTGGACCACGAGGGCCGGACCTAGACAGCAGGCAGGGATCCAGGCCCGACCAAGGGCCACCAGGGTCTGTAAGTGTGGACAGAGGGCCCTCGTCCTCATCCTCGGGGTGTCCGAAGGACCAGGGGGGATGTAGGCCGAGAATGCCCTAGGCAGGAAGTCAGCAGCCTGACAGGCAGGGATGCTGGGACCGCACCCCACTGCACGCGATGAGCGGGCGTTTCTGCCTGGGAGGGCACGGCTGGGGCAGGGGACAGGGCACTTCTAGGCTGTTACTCCGGATGGCCCGTCCTGCACGCCTGCAGGCTGGTTCTCTCTTCCCGCAGGGCCACACCGCCATCCCCAGACGGCTGAGCAGCCCCCTCTGGCCCTGGGATCCCCCTTAGGTGACAAGTCACTTCCCTGTCTGCACTTGAAGTCCCTTTCCTGAGGACTCCAGGCAGCCCTGCCACCGTGCACAAGGAGGGCCGGGTGGCCGCACTAGGACAGTGTCCATGCGTGGGTCAGCCCCCACGGGGCAGCCTGTGGCAGGCAGGTCGAGCCTGGGCAAGGTTTGCTGAAGGTTGACACTGTCAGGGAGGGCGGGGACCTCACAGGGGGCCACTGGCATCCCCAGCAGGTAGGTCGTGGAAAGATGGCGTTCCCGTACACGTGAGTTCCTGTCGGTGCAGAGCTTCCTCGTCACGCGCATTCTCACGAACTTTCTGAAGACCCCTCGGGTGGCACAGGGGGCCTTACACCGTGGCTCTGCTTTCCTCCACTGGCCGGCCCTGGGAGACCTGGTGGCCTGGCCGCCCTCGGCCCCTTCCTGTCTCCCATGTGCTCCCAGGGTTACCCCAGGGCTGTCCCAGACCCCCCGGCGGCCCCCGTGGCAGTCACCGGACCGCTGGAGTCACTTCCTTACCCTGGAGCTCCCAGGAGCCCCCGCCGCTCACAGTCCGACGCTGACCCTCAGACACAGGCCCCGCGAGGCCGAGGGGCACTCACCCACGCTGGCCTGACTGCCCCTACCAGGCCCGGCCCAGCCCCAGCCCTGCAGCTCCTGAGCTTGAGGGCAGGCCCCGCCCAGCCCACCCACATTCTGCTCCGAGGTTCCGAGATCCGTGAGTCACACTGCTCCCGAGTCTGGAATCTTCCCTCCTGCCCCTCCGTGGACGGTCCAGCTAGCTGAGTGCCTGGGCTCAGCCTGCAAAGGCCAGGACAAGGCTCCCACCTGCCATCGGGATGGCCGTCGGGACTCACCCTTGGTCTCGGTGGGCCACAGGCGTGTGGTGGGTCCATCCGTGTTCAGCAGGTACTGTCCATCCTGCCGTGTGCCGGGCTGAGAGTACGAGGGGCAGGGCGGACGGCCACAGCCCGGCAGGAAGGGACAGTGAGTGGCCCTGGAGGGTCAGGTACAGGAGAGGAGGCAGGCCTCTCCCAGGGAGACCTCGGACCACCCCCGGGTAAGGCAGGGCTGGGAGGAACACCCTCCCCGACAGGTCCTGGGGCTACGCCCTTCCCAGACCTCGCCGGCGTGTCCCCACCTGGCCCGTCAGAGCCCTCCTAATATGCCGGTGCGTGCTTCCTCACAGCGTCCCCCGAGTCCTCGAGCTGCTCCCACAGATGAGCTGCTCTCAAGGAGGGGATTGTGGGAGCAGAGGGGGGCAGCTTGGGGCACGTACTTGCCAGAGAAAGACAGAGGCAGACGGACAGAGCACCTGGTTGTGGTGTGGCCATGCTGCAGCCCCTTCTCCTCCACTTCCCATCCTGCTGGGATTTGGGGCGTGCATGTGTGCCTGGCGTGTTTTCTTAGCTGCTGGGGCTGAGATCTGAACCATGGTCGGCCATATAGGGTCTAGGTCCCTTAACCACTAGGCTACGGGACCGACCCATGATTTCTGTTTTAAAATGCCTGCCGACCTGAGCACATTCATCCTCCCTTTCTCTGCATTAGACTCTCTTTAAAAAGGACAGAGGATACTTTTTCTAAAGGGTAAATGCTTACTTGTGTTGGGGAGTGGTGGAAGTGTCCTTGGAGAATGGAAAGCAGTCTTAGGAAGACATGGAGAGGAACGCTGAGGGCAGATGACAGAGGGCCTAGAGGACGCAGCGACTCCATGTGCTAAGCAGCAAGTGCGTTTTTTAAGAAATGACTTTTCAGACAAATCTCTAGGGAAGCTCAAAGTCTGAGAGGCCGGACGGGGAGCGCCATGGCGTGCGTGGCCCGGTCCTGCGTGTGCTGAGAGGGGCACCGCCTCCCGCCTCCTGTGCCCTGAGCTGCTCGGACACAATTTCGCATCCCTTCTCGGCCTGGACCTGGGTCCTGCCGCTGCCTCCAGGCTGCTACGGACGACGATCCAGCCACGGAACAAGCGCCTCCTTGGGGAAGGGACGGGACCTCCACACACAGAAGCCACTTCCTTCTCTAATTGCCCACCGACACACGCACAGAGAGCCCGATGGGTGGGGTCGCCCTGCCACCCCCTCTCCTCTGTGTCTCCGTGTGTGGGCTTTGGTCACACGTGCACAGGTGCCTGGTGTGAATTTCAAGCCACCAGGGCTGGCGTAGGAGCTGTGGCGAGCTGTGTGGGACCTGGCTCCTGCTATTTCGAGTAAAAACGGTGTCCACCTACACCACTAGCGGCCTGTATGAGTCTCAGCATTTCCTGTTCTGCTCCTGTCTGGAGTCATCGTCTCCTGGCTTGGCTGACACTTTCACCTAAAACTTTTTTAAGTTTATTTACTTATTTTTTCGTGAGTGTGAAGATAGGAGAGAGGGCATGCACACGCCCTGACTCACCCCAGCCTGAGCCAGCCCTGGACCGTGGGCACACGCGTGCCTGGCTTACTCAGGGAGGGCTTGGGATATGAACCTGGAAACTTCCCGCGTGGGTCCCCTCACAGAGCACTGCCTTTCACCGCACACCACCGCCAGGCCCCGGAATGCCCACGTTTTCTCAGAGATCGATGGAACCCACAATGTTTCGAGAAGACCCTGCTGGTTTCTGCATTGGGTCGCTGCCACGCAGCACGATTTCGAGGCTCAGATGGAAACAGTGGGGAGGAGACCTCAAAGACGCAGGCTTTGGCGGCAGGAAGCCCGTCTTTTCCACCTGCTCCTTGCGTGACGGCAGCCGGCTGCTCCGGCTGACCCTGCGCTGTCTCTCACCTGCGTTTGCAGGTGCCTTGGCCCCAGTGTCTGGGTATCCGTGAACTGCAGGGCAGGGCGCCGTGTTGGAAGCGCCGTCGTCACAGGCCTTTAGATGGTACCGAGTCCTCAATTTTTTAAGCATTAAGACAGTTAAAACCTGCTTCCTACTTGAAAGTGGTTGGTGCTTCTCATTTAAAGTCCAGATAGTGGTTTGTAAAGTACTACCTGTGTGTGACAGTGTGTGACAGTGCGTGCCAAGCAGTGAAGTCGATTCCAAGAAGCAAAAATCCTTTTGGCAATGTGTACACTGGCCGTGGTGGGACTCCTGGTACGTGCTGGCCCTCCTGCCAACAACAGCTCTCAAGAGGGGTGCGCTACATTCCAGGTCGTTTTCAGACGCGGGGGCAGGGATGGGACCACGGCTCCTGCAGAGGGACGGCGCCCCGCTGGCGGCCTGCGCTGCCCTCCAGCCAACAGCTGCAGCTGGAAGGCAGCATGTCAGGGATAGCGGGGAGCACGCGTGTGGACGGGGAGTTTGGGAAGCCCATGGCGCCGTGTAGGCTTTGACCGCACGCTGAGCTGGGCACCAGTGGGTCCTACTTTCCACCTGCCAGGCCGACCAGAGATGCCAGAGACCGCCAGGCGTGGAGCTGAGACACAGGGTCCCACCTACAGAAGGCCCAGTCCCAGGACAGATTCCGGCCCTGCACTGTTCGCATGAGCCCCAGGCAGAGTGACCCTGCTCGCCGGAAGGGCTGCTCCAGGTCCCGGCGTGCAGGTCCGTGGGGGTGGTGGGACTGAAGGGAGGGAGCCGCCACACCGCGACAAAGGGCTGAACGCAGGGGAGACGCCCAGGGCAGGGACGAGGCTCCCGCAGCACTGACCTCCGAGCTTTAGAAACACCAGCTCTCCCCGTGGGGAAGGCTCTGCAACCCCGGAGCGGCCGGGTCACCCTCGGCTCTCAGCACTGTGGGAGACTGCAGGGCCAATCTCACCGAGGGAGTGCGGAACTTACACGCTGTTATGAAAATGTTTAGGCAAATACAGACCCCAAGAGAATAACGTCACACCCAGCAGGACCACCGCCCGCCAGCGCGGTGCACGAGCGTCTCCGACCTCCCACGTGGCTGTCTGGCCTGCTGCGCGAGGCAGCGCCCTGTTGCCGACGTGTTCTCACGCTCCTGCAGACGCACGTTTGCAGGGTCCCGAGCAGTACGTGTGTGGTTCGGCCCAGGATCGCCGCCTTCCCCATTGTGATGGCGCTGGCTCCGCGGGACAGTTGTCACCATGTCTGGTCTCTGTCACCCTAGCATGCAAGAGCACTCCTCTCAGGTCAGGGCTCTCTCTCCTGTTTGTGTAAGGTCGATCCCTTCCCTACGCCGGGACTCCCCCTGGTTTGTAAAGGAGTCCCCCTGACACACGTAAAAAAAGAAAAAGAATAGGGAAACGACTGGTCCCAAGCCAGGAGTAATATTCACCCATGGATGCATAAAATAATTAGAAAAAAGTCTTAATGCCACTCATCTTAGTCAAGTTTCTAATAAATGTGGATTTTCAGAAACAATTACTATTTATGTATCAAAAGTTACAGTCGGTTTCTGATGAACTATTACTAATTACAACGATCACTCGATCTGGAAAAAAGTCACGTAACGTGTAGAGACGCGTTTAAGAGAAGGAAAACTTGAGGCTACTCTACGTGTATTTCCTGCTGCATAAACCCTGAGGAAGGCTGAGAGCTCCAGCAGACTTTCCAGGCATAAAAAATTATTATGTAAGATTTCGTGGGAGGGGGGAATCAAAACGCAAGAAAATACATGATGTGCTATTAAGATTTAAGGCAGAGCGTATGCATGCATTCTAAAAATCGGGTGATGTTGAGTTTCAAGCTCGTAGGCCGGTTAGACTTTAGGGGACACATTTAAAAACGTGATTTCCGTACGGTGGACACGTGCCACACACTGAAGTGAGGCCTTGAGACCGCGTCTCCGTGTCCAGATAACCACTCTAAACGCCAGCCTGGGGGCACGAGGGTCTGCGCGGCTGCAGAGCTCGGAGGGCCGTGCTCAGAAATGCACTCCTTGCGTGGCTCTCCGAGAACCTCTGTCTCCCAGACAGGAGTCCTTCACCTGGGGCAGGAAGGAGGGGATGAGCCACGGCGCAGCGGTCTGCTCCGAGGGCACGCAGGCCCTGAGTGCAGGGAGAAGTGCAGCTGTGACCACACGGTGCGCTGAGGTCATGGCCATGGCCCGTCTCCCCACCCGATGCCTCCCCGGCACAGCCTCGGGATCACCCCGGATGGACTGAACCCCGACGGGGCAGGCCCAGCAGGCCCGTTTAAGAAGCGCTCCAAGTGATTCTGATAGACATGGAAGTTTGAAAAGCTGTCTCGGGCCAGCCAGCGGCGAGGTGGCCAAGGCAGTGGAACCCCACATGGCCAGCTGCAACCGAGTCCTGGACCCAGTGTCGAGAAATGCGCTGGGGCTGTGTGCGAGCCCGAAGCCTGAGAACAGAGGAGACGGGACTGCAGCCTGCCGGGCCCGGGGCGTGCTTCTCACTCTCCCTCTCTGTGTCTCCCTGGCAGGTGCGCGTGCCTCACAGCAGGCAAAGGACAAAGAGGGAGAAACTCTCTGTCCCCTTCCCAGCAGGGCACAGGCCCTCCTCTGCTCTCTGCTCCCTCCGCGGGGACAGCCCTCACCTGGTAACCGGGAGCCCGGCCCTGCCCGGTGTCCGCAGGGGCCCTGCTGGCTCTGCAGTCCAGCCACCGTGTCCTCACAGCCAGCTCCAGGGGGGGCTCAGACTGCACAGGTGGTTTCTCAGCTGGCGGGATTTGGGGGCGAAGGGGAGTGATACAACTGGTCCACGAAATCCCAGTGCCACGGCGAACCCCGCGTGTAGTTCATACCGGCGCCTGAAAACCACCAGCCTGCCGAAAGTGAGATACAATCTCCTAGCACGTACGAAGAAATTCTATTCCTCAAATATGAAAATGCAAATGAGAGAATAGCATTTTTATCTATTGTCAAAAACTGAAAAAGAGAAAAAGGAGAGAGTGGCCAGTATTAAAAGGGCTGGCAGGACTAGAACAGCGTTTCCGTCCGTGGCGAGGCTGGGGCCCTCCGAGGGTGGCGGGGAGCCCATGGAGAACCACCCTGTACCCGAGGGCTGCCTGCACTAACAGCGCGGGGGAGCCTCCCCAGGAGCACGTTCACTTCAGGGTGGGTGATTTAACACAAATGGCCCTCTCGACCCCCACACGTGCGCTGTCGCGGGGCCACAGCGGCTGGGTGCTGCCCGGGGACGGCCCTGGACCCACAGGCGCGCCCCTCCTGGCGGCTGCAGCTGGCCGCCCGGCGCTCCCACAGCCTCCGGCGCTCGGCGCCCCGGCTCTGCTCGGCTCAGAGCTCCCGAGTCTCTGCTGAAGGACCCCAGGCAAAGCCGTCCCCGCCCTGCAGGGGTGCGGGGCTCCGGGAGGCGGGACTGTGCGGGCGGCGGCGCCACCTGGTGGCAGCAGCGGCGTGTGTGTCACGGGCTCCTGCAGGACACCCCAAGCGTGGCTCCCACCTGCCCGGTGGAGCCCCAGGACCGTGGGCCTGCCAGTCCGTGAGCCGTCCGCGGGTGGGAGCGGGAGTCCGGACTCGCAATCTGGAGGACCTTGTAGAATCTGTTTCTGAACCGTCTGGGCCAGGTAACTCTTTGGGAAGCACTTCTCCAGCGCCCTTCCTGGTGGTTTCTATGGTTACCAATCTATTCAAATCTTTGACGTATTCTCAGTCATTTTAATTATTTATATATATTTCCCATTTTTAAAAATATCTCCGACATCTCAAGATTATTCTTGGTTCGCTTCAGGCTATGCTTTGGCCCTTACTTCTCCCATGCGTGTTTGCCCAGCCTGGCCGTTCACGTTAGCAAACACGCCGACACGGTCCTCTGTCACCTGCAGACAGAGCCAGCGTCACCCCCCGAGCTGCAAGGGTGAAGTGGTATGGCCGCTTTGCGAAGAGCGCGGCAGTCTCTGAAAAGTGGCACTCCTGTGCCACGTCAGCTGTACAAGATCGGTGTGTTCCCACGTGCTAGTGGTGAGGACGGGGAGCGGGACTGTGCCCCAGAGCGAGTCCTCAAGGGGGAAATAAAGGAAGGGTTCCCTGGGGTCCGGGCGCTCCCCTGGCTCCGGGCCTACATTGCTGGTCCGCGTGACTGCCCCGCCCCAGGCAGGCCGACAGCTGATCCGAGCTTGTCCTCGTCACTGCTCAGGGACACACTTATCGAGCTGACAGTATTTGCTCACTCTGCTTTTCAGAGATGATGTATTTAAACTCTCCAACTAATTTAAATTTAATTTTAACAAAGAAGCACTTTGCACGTTGCTTTATTGAAGCTAGATTCATCGTCCCCGGAACACTGCAGAGCTCAGGGTTAGTGCAAATCCGGCAATAACCGTGCCGGGTTTAATTAAAAACAGCAAATCATTCGGTCAGCAGCACGGGTGCTCCCACACCCACTCATCTGGAGACACTCGAGGAGACACCGCTGCTGTGGCTCGGCCTGCCCTCTGCTCCACGGCACCATCTGAGAGAGCGAGGGCTTTCCTGTGACGTCGGGGTCACGGCCCGAGAGACCAGGGGAAGGATGGAGTCGGCGGCTGTCCCTTCACGTGCAGGGGAAGAAGTAGAAGGAGGAGGAGGAGGCAGGAGGGACAAACGGGACGCACTGCGGGCATTCCGGCAGGCGTTCCTGCTCAGTCTCCTGACACGGCACCACTTCCCCTCAGCTTTCCCAGGCCGAGCAAAGCGGACTGACGTGCTGAGGTTGGGCCAGCAGGTGGAGTGGTGGTCAGAGGCGCCGGGCTCCCACAGAGACAACTGCAGTTCAAGTCCCGGACCTGGCGGCTTGCTTTCTTACTTTCCCTTTCTCTTCGTCTCTCTCTGATCAAATTAAGAAATAACAATAGTAATAAATATAATTAAATAATTATTTTAGAAAATTCAGTGGGAGCAGTAATATTACACCTGATCCTCCAGGAGCCCATGTGAGGCCGTCCATGTGCCTGAGGCACAGCCAGTATCTTTAGGCCGAGCGCGTCCACCATGCACCCACGAGTGGTGTGCCCGGGGCGAGGGGGGCTTCTCCAGGCCGGGCAGATCCGAGGGGTGGGGTACGCCTTGTTTTCTAGAGTTCCCGCAAAGTCACGAAGGAGCATAAACAAGAAGAGCAGAGCAGAGCGGTACCCTCCATGAATGTATACACCGTCTCTGTGACAGTCAGGGCCGGGCTCTGAGCCCACAGGGCTGGCGTGGGGGACAGCGTGGGGTGGCACGGGGGGTGGCGTGCCGCCATGGTGCTGGAGGGGAGGGAGCTTGGCCAGGCCTGGGTTAAGGCCGGCTGCGGCAAACGCAGGCCCACGAGCCAGCGCTGTGGGAGACAGGCATGTACAGCAAGGGCCACCGCGCTGGTGTGGCGGGTCAGGGACAGGCACATGGGAGCCGGCCTGCTGTGACTCAGGGTTGTCTGGGAGTCGGAACCCTGACTTAGAATCCCCCTTTAGTGTAGTTTGGTGAGTTAGCCAGTGTGCCTCAGTTTCCTCACCTGCCACACAGGAGGGAAACGGGTCTACCTCGTCCGACTCGCAGGACAGTCGAGCAGGCGTGGCCGAGCCCTGCAGGAGAGCCGGGCCTGTACGACCTCCCTGTGTGCACACGCACGACGTGACTGCGACGCTCCTGGCTGCGGCGCTGCGGCGTGTCCTCCTGCCTCCCCGCGTGTAGCTGGGTCACAGGTGACGTCCTCAGCGCTCTCAGGGTCCCTGGCCCCTCTCAGGGTCCCTGGCCCCCGCGGCCTCGGCCTGCCGAGCACCACACCACACACTGCCCGGCCACGGCTGCCGCAGGTCAGTCACTGGTTGCGTTTCCTGTCGGTCCGATCTGAAGGGGAAGGCGGCGGCGGCGGCCCGGAGGGCTCGGGCTGCGCTGTGAGGGGCAGGGGCACGGCGCGGGGCGGTCACGGCGCGGGGCGGTCACGGCGCGGGGCGGTCACGCGCGGGGGAGCACGAAAGGCCGCTCTGCCGGGAGGGGCGGGCTCCGGAGGGGGGAGGCCGAGCGAGCGGACAGGCCATCAGCGCGTGGCCGCCTGAGCGCGCGTGCCCCGGCTCCGTGGCAGAGCTGTGTGCTGTTCTGCTCTTTTTCTCTGTAATGATTTTACCTTGAAGACTGGACATTTTCATAAACAAGAGCAGGGAACCACCTCAGCTCTATCAGAGCAGCCCGGCCTGCAGTGCCCACAGCAGGAAGGTCGGCCGTACTTCTCGGGCGGCTGCCAGCTGTGCCCAGGCGGGTTCATCCGGGCTGTCACCACCGCCCGCGGGGCTCACGTGGGCCACGGTCGCCGCGCAGTCACCACAGACCACAGCTACTCCGACTGCCGGGTCCAGCCATGCTTTGGGCATGGAGGTTCAGCGACCGCTTTCTGAGTGAATGCACGGGGAACAGCCCGCCGGCCATGGTCACCGTGGGCTCACACAGCGTCCCCTCTGCCCCACCTGTGGCTCGGATCTCAGGAGGTGACCTGCCCGCCACGTCCAGGGACTCGCCTTCCCACTAACTTGCCTGGAGGTTACATGGCAGGCTGAGTGGCCAAGCTGTCCACGTGACATGACGTGGCCGGATTCCACGTGATGTGATGGGTGAGACTGCACGTGCCGACCATGTGGCTCCCTAAGGACCACTTTGCGACCCGGGTGGTGTGTGTCCCGCTCTGGGAGACAAGCCTGTCTGCGTAAAGGAGCGGTCCACAGAGACGGGCAATGTAGCTGAAGGCAGCTGTGATGTGCACGAGGCGTGCCTGTGTCCCGTGTTGCACACGCACTGGCCACATGCACAGGCCATGTGCACAGGCCACACGCACAGCCCACACGTCGCCTCTAGCCTTGAAAAGCGTCCGAGAAGCCTCGCTATGGAGTCGGAAGCCCCTGCCTTTGCAGAATGGCCTTTTCTGACTCGTCTCCATGGTGACCAGAGCTCCGCCATCTCGGGAAGTGACGTCTCCGGAGAGGACACAGCGATGGCAGGATAGCACGTGCTCTCCCCCCACCACCCCCGGAAGGACTGCACACGCTCTCTCCTCCCGTCTTGACTCTCACGTCCCAGTCGGGACCCCAGGCGGGACTGGGATTCAGTTACAGCGGAAACAGCCCTTACACAGAAAACCCTTTTCTGTGACTTTCATTTATCTGTTTTTAATGTGAGGCTTTTGTCTCCGAATTACCAATCCAGTCATGAGGTGGGTGTGAGGTACATGGTCTGCCTAGGTCACGGATTCCGCCCTCAGTGGTGGCTGCAGGAGGTGGCTCCGAAGGAGGGTGGGAGACTGCAGGCCCCTCCGTGTGTGTGCAAACGTGAGGCCAAGCGCCGGGTCCAGGACTCAAACCATGGAGCTGGCCATGTGGGATCCAGTGTCTTGACCACCACGCCACCTGCTGGCCCTGCAGCTGTTAACCGGCACCCAGATGTGCTTCAGTCGGTAGTGCAAGCACACACGCGTGGCCAGTGATTAGCACCTTCTGCTGAAGCAACAACGATGAACACCAGGGACTCGGGCGGGCATCCCTAGGCTGCTCCTCGGTCATCCTACAACAGCCCCAAGACTGCGCTGGGGCACGGGCCACGCCCACGAGACACCAGCCGCTGGGTGCCCAGCAGGAGGGCTGTAGGGAGGGGGAGTGACAGGCTGCTGGAACGCCAGGTCCTGGGGACCACTGCCTGCCCGAGCTACCACGGCGGCCTCGGGCCCACCTGGGGGGCTGTCGGTCAGGGCTGGGGGGCAGGGGACCAAGAGCTCACAGGTGGTGGGGTCAGTTTCTCCCTAGGGAGCCTGCACTAGTCAGACACTGAGAGGGGAAGTGGAACGTCACTCCCAGGAGGGTCGGCCACACCCAACCCTCTCCTCCATTGTCCTCTGCACCCAGGGAGGTGCAGCCCTGGTGTGGGAACTCCAGCCGCAGTGGCCATGTGGGAGCCAGTGCCTTACGCCCCCTGCTGGTTCTGCTGCGAAGCCAGGATGGGGGAGGAGGCTGGCGTGCCCCCCCACAGGCCTGCAGGGCGGGGTCGCTGGCGCTGGCTGGGAAGCCCAGATGCTTGGTGCCCTGGATTTCGCAGTGGACGCCAGAGACCTGAGGCTCAGGGGCTTTCCCGGGGCTTCCCCAGTGCCGCCGTCAGCTCGCCGTCTGCCTGGCTGCCCCGTCCCTCCTTCCCTCTGGGGCTGCTCTGGAAATCGCTACCCTATGCAAATCCGAAAACCTGCCGGAGCTCCTGCAGAAGCCATCACCACTGCCAGAGGCACATTTCCATGGAAACCAAAGGCAAAGTGTCCCTGGGAGGGAGGAGAGCCCCGCCCTGCCGCCTGTCCAGCACCCTCACTCCTTCCGGGGCGTGCACCGTGGGCCTGAGTGTCTTCTGTGTCCCTGTGTGTCCCAGCAGTGTGGACAGGCTGATTTATTCAGAGCCCCTTTGTGCAAAGCTATTATGCAAACGGCACCATTTTCTCTCCAACCAATGCAGAGGAAGGGAAGGCGCTCCCTCAGTCCGGTGCTAGGCTCACAGAAATGCCCGGCAGGTGTCAGGAGGAGACGTCTCAGTTCCAGTGTCAGTACGCCCTGCTGTGACAAGGCGAAGGCAGGACCTCGAGCAGAGAGGCTGCCCCTGAGCTTCGGCCTGCCCCGGCCTCCTGCCCGGCTCCATCTCTGCGCCCCTCCTGGTCACACCCAGGGCCACCCTGGGCCACCACGAAGGGTTCGTTTCCCTGCACCTCTGCAATACAGCCAGCCCTGTCACATGGGTTGGGGGCGTGCACCCCACGAGAGGCGCAGGCCAGCTGTAGGGGAGGCCTCTCAACTGGCCACCACGGCGCAGGGCGCTGCTCCGGCCGTGTGCGTGCGTGTGCGTGCGTGTGCGTGCGTGTGCGTGCGTGTGCGTGCGTGTGCGTGCGTGTGCGTGCGTGTGCGCACACGAAAGCAACCTGCCAACAGAAAACAGGAGTCCGGTGCTCAGTCGGCAGTCACGGACCCCCTCCGACGACTGACGAGGGGATGTGGTGTCATGCCCCGTCTCGCTCCCTCCTGGGCCGAGTTCAGTGTGTAGGTCGCATCCCGGAGGCCCGCGCAGCGCAGGGAAGGGGCTGCTGTCAGCCTTGCCTGTGCCCACCAGCCACGGCGGGGGGCTCCGTGCTAGGAAGATCAGGGGCGTGGATGAGGCCCTAGTTCAGGGGCTGCGATACTGCGGAGCCCGTATGTCCTCCCCTCGGCCATGCTACGCAGAGGCCCATGGCCTGGCCTTCCTTCCTTGTCTCCCTGAGAGGGGCCGTTTCTGTGTGGTCTCTGGACTACACCACCAGAGAGAGTGCGACGCTCTCTAACTTGGGGACAGGGCTGGGGCCGGCAGGTGGTGTGGCGGCTGGGGCGCTGGATTCCCACATGACAGAGCACGGCTGAGCCCGGACCTGGCAGCTTGCTTCCTCACCCTCCCTCACTCTCTTCCTGACTCTCCCTCACTCTCTTCCTGACTCTCCCTCACTCTCTCTTCCTCACCCTCCCTCACTCTCTCTTCCTCACCCTCCCTCACTCTCTTCCTGACTCTCCCTCACTCTCTCTTCCTGACTCTCCGGCAGGTGCCTGCGGCCTCTAGCAAATTAAAAGTAACAATAACGATATCATTAAATACATAATAACTTTAAAATAGTTTAGAACAGTGTTTAGTTTGCTGGGCTGACCGTGACGGGGCACGGAGCATGGCCGAGCCCTAGGTGTGGGTCTCACAGTCCTGAGAGCTGGCGTCTACGGTCAGCGTCGCTCTCCTCCGGGTGTGGACGGCGCCTCGTCTGAGAGCTGGCGTCTGCAGTCAGCGTCGCTCTCCTCGGGGTGTAGACGGCGCCTCGTCTGAGAGCTGGCGTCTACGGTCAGCATCAGTCTCTCCTCGGGGTGTAGACGGCGCCTCGTCTGAGAGCTGGCATCTGCGGTCAGCATGAGTCTCTCCTCGGGGTGTGGACGGCACCTCGTCTGAGAGCTGGCGTCTACGGTCAGCATGAGTCTCTCCTCGGGGTGTAGACGGCGCCTCATCTGAGAGCTGGCGTCTGCGGTCAGCATCAGTCTCTCCTCGGGGTGTAGACGGCGCCTCGTCTGACAGCTGGCGTCTGCGGTCAGTGTCGCTCTCCTCGGGGTGTAGACAGCGCCCCCCATGAGAGCTGGCGTCTGCGGTCAGCATCAGTCTCTCCTCGGGGTGTGGACGGCACCTCGTCTGAGAGCTGGCGTCTGCGGTCAGTATTGCTCTCCTCGGGGTGTAGACGGCGCCCCCCATGAGAGCTGGCGTCTACGGTCAGCATGAGTCTCTCCTCGGGGTGTAGACGGCGCCTCGTCTGAGAGCTGGCGTCTGCGGTCAGCATCAGTCTCTCCCCAGGGTGTAGACAGCATCTCCTCCCACAGTCCCTAGGGACTCAGGAATGCAGGGGCACAGGGGTGACTGGTCCTCACTCGCAGAGACATGGGTTCTTGTCTCATGCCGAGGAAGAACTAGAATGGGACCCAGCCCCCGTCGCACTAGGTCTGTCCAGGTTTCCTCCTCTGAGGACGCTGGTCGGCTGCATGAGGCCCACCCCGAGTGTATTTTCACTCGTCGCCTCTTTAAAGACCCTGCTTGCGGGTCCCAGGGGTCAGCCTTCAACATATAGACGAGGAGAAGGCACGATTCAGCCCATAGATTCCACCTGGAGGGTCTGCTTTGGGGTTGAGCCTCACGGCTCAGAGACGGTGCCTCCCTCCTTAGAGACGGACGGCTCAGAGACGGGGCCTCCCTCCCTCCTGATGGACGGTTCACAGATGGGGCCTCCCTCCTTAGAGATGGACGGCTCAGAGACGGAGCCTCCCTCCCGACAGACGGTTCAGAGGCGGGGCCTCCCTCCTTAGAGACGGCTCAGAGGCGGGGCCTCCCTCCTGATGGACGGTTCACAGACGGGGCCTCCCTCCTGATGGACGGCTCAGAGACGGGGCCTCCCTCCCTCCTGATGGACGGCTCAGAGACGGGGCCTCCCTCCTTAGAGATGGACGGCTCAGAGACGGGGCCTCCCTCCCGACAGACGGTTCAGAGGCGGGGCCTCCCTCCTTAGAGACGGACGGCTCAGAGACGGGGCCTCCCTCCTGATGGACGGTTCACAGACGGGGCCTCCCTCCTGATGGACGGCTCAGAGACGGGGCCTCCCTCCCTCCTGATGGACGGCTCAGAGACGGGGCCTCCCTCCTTAGAGATGGACGGCTCAGAGACGGGGCCTCCCTCCCGACAGACGGCTCAGAGACGGGGCCTCCCTTCCTCCTTAGAGATGGAGGGCTCAGAGACGGGGCCTCCCTCCTTAGAGACGGATGGCTCAGAGGCGGGGCCTCCCTCCTTAGAGACGGACGGCTCAGAGGCGGGGCCTCCCTCCCGACAGACGGTTCAGAGGCAGGGTCCTGAGGCCCAGGTGTGATTCCTTGAGGCCTACCTGAAGGGGCTGCCTCTGCCAGCCGTGTGAGCCCGCGCTGGCGCTCACTGGAAGAGCATGCTCGGTGCGGGCCGGTCCAGCTGCCCTGGCCTACGAATGAGTGATCCCACAGCCCTTCGGACACGCAGCAGGGAGCGAGACCACGCGGTCTGCGATCCTGCCCAAGCTGTGCTCTTCACATCACCCCATGTCTGCGTCCTGCAAGCTGCAGGGGAACTCCTCGGTCCCTGCTCCAAGGCGTACAGCAGAGGACCTGGCCGCCTCCCGGGTGGGGCCAGGGCAGGCTCTGCAGCAGGCACGTGGGCCTGGCAGGGTGGCCCCGACGGCTAATTTGCACAAGACTCACTGGGAGGCTTGTGAGGATGCAGACAGCTCAGGGCCTGCGGTCTGGGTGGGCCGGTGGGCTTGGGTATCTCTCTCCAACAAGCAACCAGCCTTGAATCTGCACCAGGCGGCGCTTCCCTGAGAATGTCCCGTAAGAGTGTGAAGGGTCAGGGATTTCTCCAGCGCGTCTCCCTCAAACATGCGCACACGCTCTCTCATGAATAAAGGGGAGAGCTGCAGGCGCGTTATTAGAAAGAGCACACATTCAAAGACATTAATAGATGATAATAGTTTTCTATTTTTAATGTTACATTTATGGATGCACTTGTATGTTCCTTCTCTAATCCTCAAAACTGACTGCTTCTCCCTTTCACATGGAGACCATCTAAGAGATCCAAGAACTTGTTCCAAGTTACAGCCGCTGCACAGAATCCGGTCTCCCCTCCGGGGCTGGGACTTCCTAGGAGGGAGCTTTTAGCTGGTGAGTTTATTCAGCCAAGGAAAAATACTGAATCAGTTTATGCTTCCAAATAAAAATCAATACCGCTACCTCTACCAGGAGTCACCACAGGGCACAGACGAGTTAATTCTGTCCTCCGGCCGTTTCCGCGGCCGCGTGGCTCTTCCCAGGGAGCACTTTCTGCACGTCCAGGCTTGTTAGGGCCTGGCACCTGCTCCCCTGGAACGGGCATCTGTACGGAGAGCGGGGTTTGTCCTGCTGGGAACCTGGCTGTGAATTCATTCAGAGTGCGTCTGAGATGTCTGCCAGGGCCTCCGGGAGACCCACGAAGGGCGTCACAGGGCAGCCTGGAGCCGGGTCAGGCCCCTGTGGAGCAGCCCCCGAGGGCTAGAGCGCCCAGGCAGTGTCAGGGCGACTCCCGCGTCCCCTGTCCCTTTCTAGTCTGCACGCTCTCAGCCTTCCTGAGGGCGCCCCCCCTTGGGCACCGCAGGACAGGCATGCCTGCTGCTCTCGTCTGCGGTTCCCTCTCGTCCGCTCCTCGCCCACCCCTTCTCTGCCATCTCCTGCAGGTGCTGCGGTCCTTTGGAAGGCCGTGCCTGGCCTCGGGGCTTCCTGCCCTGCAGACACCAGGGCTCCTGCCGTGGTTAGACTTGGAGCACCCGCCTCCTATAGCAAAATATTTTTGGAGGGAAAACAAATGATACTTTTCTCAGAATCTCCTGTTTGTAGGCCCCAGAATTGGTCTGTTTATTGACTTATCTCTAGAGAGAGAGACGGGGTTAGAGTAGGAAGGGAGGAACAGAGAGGTCCAACAGGGCTTTCCCGCTGTACCCCACCCCTACACGCACACGCCACACGGTCAGCCGTACACACACATGCACCACACGGTCAGCCTGGACCGCGGGGCGGGGATGCAGACCCCTACACACACACGCCACGCGGTCAGCCTGGACTGCGGGGTGGGGATGCAGACCCCTACACACACACGCACTACACGGTCAGCATGGACCGCGGGGCGGGGATGCAGACCTCCTACACACACACCCTATACATAGTCAGCCTGGACCGTGCTGTGCGGGGATGCAGACCCCTACACACACACACACGCCACACGGTCAGCCTGGACCGCGGGGTGGGGATGCAGACCTCCTACACACACACACGCCACACGGTCAGCCTGGACCGTGCTGTGCGGGGATGCAGACCCCTACACACACACACACGCCACGCGGTTAGCCTGGACTGCGGGGTGGGGATGCAGACCTCCTACACACACACACCCTATACATAGTCAGCCTGGACCGTGCTGTGCGGGGATGCAGACCCCTACACACACACACACGCCACGCGGTCAGCCTGGACCACGGGGCGGGGATGCCATCAGGACTTCCTAGCTGCATCGCCGCTGCGCTCCCATCTGGCGGTTGGATTAGGTTTCCCAATTGCTTTTCTTGTGCTATAGGGCACGTGCACTCATCGACAGAGACAGAGAGAGGGGAAGTGATGAGAAATCACCCCCAGGGGCAACGGCACACCACAGTCCCCTCTCCTCCACTCTCCTCTCGGGATTTGGGGCACGCCTGCACACATGCTTGGTGTGTTTTTCAGTCACTGGCTGGAGGACTCAGACCTGAGAGAGGGCCATGGGGGATCCAGCACCTTAACCGTCATGTCACCTGTTGGCCTGAGGTTTGCCATCATAATTTAAATTGTTGTTGCTATGTCATAAAAGAACAGGAAAACACTGACATCCTTTCACTCCAGAGCCCAGACCTATGACCCTACTCCTGCGGCCCTCACCTCTGTTTCCTTGGGAAAAACCAATGACAGCACGCTCTCAGGACTGACCCGCAGCGAAGTGGGTTTCTTTGTTCTTACTCTATAAGATGTCATAGGTTCAATTATTTATCACAACTATTTTAAAGTCCAAGAGATTTTCTTCTTCTAGTTTTAATCTGTGAATTGTAATTTCAGTATTTGCAAAGATGTTTCTTTCAATTTTCTTTTGCCATTAAGTTGGCAATAATGGTAACTGATTATACAAATACTCTACAATTAAAGAACAAAGCAGAACATCACTATAAAGAAATGCCTTCTCTGTGATCAGCCCATTAAAACCTGCTGACTATTTTAAGACATAATACACTTTTAATTAACTTACAATAGGCTTTTCTGTTATAAAGAAACTATCACATATACATTAAAGTACGGCTACACAAATCAATTAAAAACAAATAAAGCTGGACATGATATCCTGACATTATAACACCTTACAGTACGGGACGCGAGGTGGAGAGCACCACGCCCCCTCCTGTGCCAGCTACGGCAGCCACGTTCTGTGGAAGAGCGAGTTTGGCACCGGAGGACCTGGGCTTGGAGGCCCCCCCCCACCCCCAGCCAGTTTCTAGGGCTAAGACCCGCCCCGAGGACACAGGCCTGCCTGGTCCCTTCCTGGGACGGCCTCAGAGCAGACTCTGATTGTGTGCTGTTGTCATGGTCCTTGCCAAGACACACAGCCTAGATGCCCCTGCGTGTTCCTCTATAAAATACAGACAAACCTCCCGCACAGACTGTGGGGTTCACAGGTGGACGGCAGTGACAGCCCAGCGCTATCCGGACACCACACCCTTCCCCAGGTACCTTCCCCGTGATGTTGAGGGCAGCGTGGTGGCCGGGGGCTGGATCCCACACGGCTGCCTGCACGGTTTGAGCTTGAGAAACAGGAGCATGTGTGTGCATGTGTGTGCATGTGCGCCAAACCCTGAAAGGCGGGAAAGTGGAGACGAGACTGTGGCATCACCACCTCTCTCCACGTCCCTGACAAACTTAGGGAACAGTAACCAGTGGAGGAGGAGGCCGGCGACGCCCCTACGGGTGGGCCTGGGAGCACCGTGCTGCACCACCCCCACGAGCTGTCATGTCTCTGGGGCCATAAGGATCCCGTGACCAGGAAAGCTGCTAAGAGGTCGGGAGCGGGGTGTTGGGATATCAGACTGGGCTGTTCCAGGTGGGTGGGATCTCAGTAGGAGAAAACGCGAAGGGCCAGTTCTGGCCAGGGGCTTCGAAGGTGACAGGATGAGAGAAGACTTGGAGAACCCTGGAAATGAGTGGCCTGATCAGAAGGCAGAGGGCTTGGGGTGGAGTTTGACAACGGCCGTGGAGGTGGGGGTGAAGGCTGCAGAGGGGGCCGGCTCACTGTGCTCCACCGCAGTCCCTCCCTGCTGCACAGTGCGGAATGTTCTAGAATGTTATCTGTTCCCTGCAGGAGGCTGCTCTCTGATGGTCAGTCTGGGCATGCTCCCTACACACTGGCGCTGGTTTAGGGCAGTGGGTGGGAGGGATCGAGAGCCCCAGAGGAGACGTGGCCGGGGCCAGCGAGCGCACAAGCCCCGCATGGCAAGGGCCAGCTCGGAGCCGCGGACAGCCTTCCACGGCCCCTGCGCTCCGCGAAGCCGCAGCTGCCCGCCTGTGTACGACTTCACGGGACGCTGACTACATCCGGGTCCATGCTGCTAACGAGCCGGTACCTGGGAGACGGCGCCTGGACGCATTTCTTACTGGAGATTGTATGTTCCAAACAGAGCACCTTAATGTGCACGTGTGAGATAACAAATTCTTCATTTAACATGTAATACTCCTTTGTGGCCCAGGCTATCATCATGCCTGGTTATTCCACCACATCACGAGCTTTGCTAACGGGAACAAAAAGCTTGTCTTCTTAAAGGTACAAAAAATATGAAATAAAATAAACCAACTGAATATAAGTGACGCTATCTATAAAAATGGCAATGGGTTACCATGGCAACCAAAGTTCTAAAAATGATGGGAAGAGAGAACATCAGGTTGTTGTGACAAATGACACTCGAAGTGACAGTTTCTTGCGGTGCTTCCTTTTAATTACTGCAGCTCTGCAAGAATGTCATTACTGAATAGTACACACTGTGGTGATCGGGCCCGGCCGGCTTGCAGATGTGTCTTTCCAACACTGGGTGCTGAGGGAGCGAGGACCATGGGGCACAGCTCCACCGTGAGGGAGGTAAGGGGTGGCCATTATCCAAGACCACGTGTCGGATGTGCATGCTGCGTGCTCTCGAGGATGGTAGGGACCCGTCCCTACCAGCTGCGATCAGAACCCGGCTAAAAATATGGCAGGCACCACAGAAGAGCACCGTGGTGAACATCGAGGGCATGCTGGCTTCCAAACCATCAGTACGTCACTTTACTGTTGGTGGCTTCAGTATCTTCATGCCTGCACGGAGGTGCAGGCACACACGCGCGTGCTCACTGCCCTTTGGCGCTCGTGCACGTGACACTGCCCTTCGGTGCTCATGCACATGACACTGCCCCTCGGCGCACGCGCGTGCTCACTGCCCTTCGGTGCTCATGCACATGACACTGCCCTTCGGCGCACGCGCGTGCTCACTGCCCTTTGGTGCTCATGCACATGACACTGCCCTTCGGCGCACGCGCGTGCTCACTGCCCTTCGGCGCACGCGCGTGCTCACTGCCCTTCGGTGCTCATGCACATGACACTGCCCCTCGGCGCACGCGCGTGCTCACTGCCCTTCGGTGCTCATGCACATGACACTGCCCCTCGGCGCACGCGCGTGCTCACTGCCCTTCGGTGCTCATGCACATGACACTGCCCCTTGGCGCACGCGCGTGCTCACTGCCCTTCGGTGCTCTCTCAGCAGACCCCTCACGTGCAGAACTCCTGACACCCACGTCGGGGGCCGAGCACCGGCCTGGGCTCTCGCAGGCACGTGGACACAGCAGGTGCCGGCGGTGCAGCTGGACAACACATCGCTGTGCGGGGCTGCTCACATGGAGGGCTCCACGGCCGTGTCAGGAGCCTCCCCGACACACCAGGCACGCGCCCGTGGTCTGGGGCTGAGTGAGGCTGGGGTGGACGCAGTGCTAGGACCCTGCTGGGGGTGCTGGCCCTCTGTCCCCACTCGTGGGTGAGAAAAGGAAGCTAGGAGAACCTGACCACACACGGGCCGTCCTTATGGAGGTGGACTAGAAGGTCCTGCTCTCCTCCTCCACAGAGGAGGACACTTCCAGGGGGTGCCCGAGAGGACACTGGCTCAGCGGGGAAGTGACAAGTACACAGACACTCAGGGTGACTGGCAGCATGCAGAGGGGAATGACCCTGGGCCCAGGAGAGACACCCCTGCTGGGATGGGTGAGCGGCAGGTCCCCACTGGTCCCCATCACTACCGCAGATGGAGGTCAGGGCTGTGGAGGGCCCCGAGCCCAAGGTAGGGATGCCCTGAGTCCACGAGGCTGCAGAACCGCGGGGAAGGAGCAGGTGCAGCCGCCCCAGCTCCCACGACCCGCCCTGCACTGCCATCTCCACCTGCAGCCGAGCTGTGGTTCTGAATGGTCCAGACTCTGCGGCTCAGAGCCTGCCGTGCCGCTGCGTGTCCACGTCGAGCTCAGTCAGCCAGGGAGCCCGAGCGCGCCAGTCCTGTATGAGGGCTGGGCGAACGTGGCTTGGGACGGAGCGTGCACGGCCTGCCTGGGCACACGGGCCACGACGCACGTGGTCTTACAGTCGAGAGCAGGGAGGCCTGAACGTACTGTGCAAGAGACCATTTGTCCCCGTGCGGAGACTGCTCAGGAGCAAGGTGTGTTCGAGGCCCTTCCCTGCTCCGAAGACGTGAGCAGACTCCAGTCGCTGACCCCCCAGCCTCATGCAGAGCTGGCACGGGCCTGACCCTGGGCCTCAGCCTTCCCGTTCTCAGCTGCAGAGGCTGACTAGGTAAACGCAGCCTCTCTGGCCTTGGTGTTTCAGTGCCAGCCTGCCACAGCTGTGCTCCTGCCTGGGGACCCCTCCCATCTTGTACCGCAGCCCTTCACACTCCTGCCCCAGGACAGCGGCTCCCTCTGTCCTCAAACTGCAGCTGCCTGGTCCTCCCTCCATGCCTGTCACCCTCCCTATCCCGGGTCCAGCACCAGTTAGAGGGGACACAGAGAACAGACCACTGCTAGGACAAAAAACTCCTCTGTCTATAGTGGACCTGAACCTTCAACAAGCCTCTTCATCGTGAGTTTTGACAGAACTGCCTGCTGGACCAGGTTAATAACAGGAGGCAGTTCCTGGGTTGTGAGTCACTTCAGTTTCTCAGGTCTACAACTTGTTTTTCTGGGTTTTCGCTTTCAATCACATTGCAACAGTGTCTAATCTTGGTGGGGAATGATTATACCTATAGTTTCCAAAAGTACCTGCGTTCCCACACCGGGAGTCGAACCCGGGCCGCCTGGGTGAAAACCAGGAATCCTAACCGCTAGACCATGTGGGAAACGACGGGAGCAGGCCGCAGTCTGCGCGGATTGAATCATTCCCGCCCGCGTCCGCCTCCGCCGCCGCGTCGCCGCCCCGCCCTCCCGGGCCGCCGCGCCTGCGCACTCCGGGGCCCGCCCGCCCGCCGCTGGGGCTGCCGGCTCAGGGCTGTCCCTCGGCCGGTCCCCTCCGACCCGCCCGGGTGAGCTGGGGGAGAGAACGGCTGCAGCGGCGGCGCGCAGGGCACACTGCGGGCCGGGCGCACGCTGCGTACATTTCTGCCGGACCAGACGTTCCCCGTCACAATGTTCTCGGTCACTGGAACAGAAACTTGCCTGTAGATCAGGCCTGACTCGGGGAACCCACACCGAATGCATGAAACCCCAAAGGACCGGTCGGTGGCTGGGTGGGGCAAGCGCCTTAGAGGCTGCTGGTCTCCTGTAGGGCGGCCTTGCGTTATCCAAACAGCCAAACCAGGACGGAAAACCCAAGGGCAGTGTGACAGCGACTCCAGCGACAAAAGTAGACACGCAGGGTGGAAGGTAAGCCACTGGCTGGGACATACCTCACACAACACACCAAAACCTCAGTCCTCACGGTAAGACGCACTCGGAGCCAACAGACCCCCAGAGGGCCTGGCCGGAGGGGAGCCCCTGGCCTAAAGGCATTTGGAAAAGCTCTCGGCCTAACCGGGTCGCAGCAGCATTTGGCTAAAAAGTGCCAGTGCGAAATGTCACACTGGCAAACATGCAGGCCAGAGGAGACCAGGGACGTTCACACCTGGATGGGGGTTTCCTGAGCGCCCGCGCCCCAGCGATCCCACTGATGAAGTGTGTGAGCCAGCAGGCCCCGGAGTGCCACTGGGGTGCAGCGACCACGGTGACCGCGTCACAGCCCAGACACTGCAAGGTCAGCCCTGGGTGGGGTGGCGGCTCACAGGCCAAAACCAAGCGAGGGTGAGGGGGTTAGGAGACTCGGAATGGCTGCAGAATTTTAAATATAGACGTTATCAAAAGGTGCAGTACCGGTGACAGGGAAGGTGACTACTATTATCCCACTAACCCTAAGCCCCAAAGTGAGCAAGTCAATGAAATAAAAATAAAACCCAGAGAGGAATAGGGGATTAAGAGCGTTCTGACAGGTCACCAAGTGGGGGAGGGGTGGGCGTGCATCCTGTTACCATAGCAACACGATTTCCAGGCTGTTCACATTTCCAGTGCTATGGAGGATGTGAGGAGGCGGCGACTCAGCGGAAATAGGGGCGACGGTGGCCTAGTAAGCACCCCGCCGACCGAAGGTGCCCCTCGAGTCCAGGAACCTCGGCACCATGTCGCCCGACCTGTTTCACGGAGGATGTTTGGGGGCATCCCGGCAGGAGCGAGCTGTGGGTGCTGGGGCGTCCCGGGGCCACTACCTGCACCCTGGCACTCCGGCTCCCACAGCAGGGCCGGGCGTTTCCTCTCTGGCTGGCCCTCCCTGCCAGGCCAGCAGTGGGCGATGCCCCCTGCCCCAGTCTCACTGCAGCCCTCCCCTCCTTGGGGAAGCCATGGCAGGGTAAGGATGGGTATGACCTCCAGGCCCTGCTGCCTGCAAACTCGTGCTCCCACCTCTCTGCTCTTCCTGCTGGGATGCAGAGGCCGCTGAGGCCCTGCGTGAGGAGCCGGAGCCAGAACCAGAGGACAGAGCGCGTCCCTCAGTCCCCACACGGAAGCCAGCCAGCCACCACGCTCGCTGGGTAGTTTCAGCTACTGGCGGGGTGTTACTGCAGTAAGTTGGCAGAATCTGGGGGGCTGTTTGTACGTTCGACGCAGCAAGTTCCTGCAATAAAGGTAAGGCTGTGGAAAGAAAGAGAATGTTCTAGGAGATGACTAGTGCCTCAGCAGTGGCTTCTGGAGGGAGGGGAACAGGAGCAGTATAGGATGAAATGCGGTAGGGAGGCTTGAATATATTATTTCACAGACCGGTAAGAATCCTTCCCCTCAGTCTGGCGATGTTAATTAAAATAATTAAAAAGAAAATAGGGATTAGTATCTCATTTCTATCTTGCACTGGATACTTGACGAATTCTAATAATTTAGAACCGAAATGTAAGAAATATTTGGATCTGAAAGATAACAGGATCTGCAAGCCCACAACCTCAAAAAATATCCAGGGCATTAAAATGACTTCCCCTGTATCATCCAACTAAGAATTTAGTGAAACATTCTTAGAAGATCATCTTGTATTGACCGTGATAAAGGTCATATTAGAGTAGGCTGAAATGAAAGAAAAGTGCAAAACCGGTTTTTCCATAAGGAACGGAAACTTCCATGATAATGTACATTCTGGATGAAAAGTTCCCGAGTTCCCACGTGTCCTTTTCAGATCGCATCTTTCACTTAACAACGTGCGTTGAAGAGGCACCTCTTTTTGTGTAGCTTACAAGTTCATTGTTTTTCATCACTGAACAGTGTTCCTGCATTTCTTCCACCGCTGGCTTCTCCATCCGCCCACCTGTTTTCTGGCAGTTATTAATAAAGCTAGTCTACACGCGGTGTGCGGGCCTTGGTGTGGATGTGCTCTCACACCCGGGGAGGCAGGCAGGAGCGGTCTGGACTCCGTGGCAAGGTCGGGCCTGGCTCTGTGAGACCCTACCACCTGTCTTCCCGAGTGGCCGCGCTCTCGCACTCCCAGCAGCGCGGATGTGGGCAGCCCTGCACCGCGCCCCAGCAGCGCTCCGCTTCGTTCTTTAGTTATTCGGGTAGATGTGAAGCCACATCTCCCTGATTTGCACTTCCCTGATGACGGTGCTGAGCACCTTTCCCAGAACTGGCGGCCCACGCACGTTCTCGGCCTCTGCCCCCATCTTCCGCAGCATCAGTGCTCGGTGGCCTCCCCGCGGCGGCAGGACGTGCTGGCCTCGCTGCGCAGGTGCGGGTCTTCGTGCAACTCTCTCTCTCCTCCTTTCTTTTGGTTTCTGCCACAGGGCGTGTGTGCTGGCCAGAGAAAGACACAGACGCAGAGGGAAAGTGAGAGGTCACCCCCGGGGGGTGGCCATGCCACAATCTCTTACCCTCCGATCTCCTCTCGAGACCTCGGTACACATGCACACACAGCGGGCTTGGTTTTCAAGCCTCCAGGTCTGGGGCTGGCAACATGGTTGGCCATGTGGGCTGCAGCGCCTCCCCACCACCCCTCCCGGTCCTCGCACGCTCCTCCCCACTGCAGCTGGTGTTTGGAAGACAGGAAATTCTAAAACCCTGTCCTGGGACTGCAGGTGGGTCACTGGTTACCTCCCACGTAGCCAACCGTGGCTGGAGGCCCAGACTCCGCGGTTTAAAATTCACACCGGGTGTGTGTGTGCCCAAAATCCCGAGAGGAGAATGCAGGAGAAGGGATTGTCTGTGGCTTCCCCCCGGGGGTGATTTCTCACTTTCTGTCTCTTAGGCAAGCACACATGCCCTACAGCAAAAATCTCTAGAAACAAAAAAAAGAAACAGGAAAAAAACCTCTGTAGCAACTCACGCCCCGTCCAGGGACAGCCAGCGCAGCCGATCTGTCACCGTTCCCTCCAGTCACGTTTTTCCACGTGATGATTTTTTCCTTCACGTATTTTGTCTGCATGTTCCACACTTAGTTTATTTTCAGCTTTAAAAAAATCTGAAATCATGCGGAAATAAACCGCATGCCTCAGAGATGTGTGATCTCATTTCAGGTGAAATCCTTGGACTGGAGCTGCCACGCAGTTGGCACGGCCGTGCCCAGGCCCCTGCCCGCACCACGGCGGGGCTTTGCAGGAGCACTGAGGAGCACGAGGCCACCGTGCTCACCCCTCAGGCCGCGGCCCACCCCGGTGCCCGAGCTTAGCTCTAGTCTGCTGCGGGCTCCGTCACGCGGTGACGTTTGTTTCCTGTAGTGGGTTTTGCAAAGTGCTCATTCGTGTCCTCGGTGCCGACCGACTGCGGTCCGCGTCCCAGCCACTCGGCCTGTCTTGACGACAGGTCATCGTGAGGCAGGGTCGGGGAGGGTCGAGCACGCAGTCCCAGCCCAGTCAGGCAACGAGCCCTACTGAGGGTTCACTCCTGCGCCGACTGTCGCGCGAACGGGGACTCTCCGGTTTGTTTTCAGACCCAAATTATGGTTATTTTCAATAAAAATCCCTTCCTGGCCAAAGAACTGAAACGCACCCCGGCTGAGCCGAGCTGCCTACACGCTTCTGCCCCAGACCCTGAGGGTCCCACTCACACTGCCCGGCCTCCAACAGGGAGTGCTCGTCCTGGCCGTCCGTGGGCATGACCACAGGGGCGCTGCTGCCTCGCGGGTGGCACAGGGACAGAGGGGGCTGTCCCAGCCTGCTTTACAGAGACCGGGGGGTCGCTGAGGCCGGGGTGTACGCCGTGACAGCTGTGACGGAGAGCCAGAGGCTGCTCTGAGCCTTTCTCCTGGGGTTCGGTTTGTGCTCAGGGTCCTCCGGGCCCGGATACAGCCCGTGCACCGGCAGGGAACCATTGCGGGGACTGCTCCAAGCGTGTCCGCCTGACGGCTTCTGTGCTCTTCAGAGTTTCAGATGGACTTTCGTGCCTGGAGGTGCTGGGGAGGTGACACTGTGGCTGGTAGACTTCGGGGAGTCCCTCAAGGCCGTTTGACCGCTTATTCTTTTCAATATAAATTCTGCTTATATATAAAATTTTAAAAATGTTTACCGAGAGATGTCAGGAGAGAGAAACCTACCCCATGGCCTCGCCCCCATGGTCCCCTCCTGCCACCCTTGCAGTGTGAGTGACACACGGTCTGTGTGCATGTCCCCCGGGGGTCGCCCAGGCCCTTCCATGTGGCTCCGGTGTCCCGCAGCGCCGAACTGTCCACGCTGCCACCGTGGAACATCCACCCTCCCGTCAGAGCTCAGAGTCCCCAGGACAGCCCCGCGCCGGAGCCGGAGGGGGACAGTGCAGAAGACGGCTCCTGGCAGCCAAGGGGAAACGCTGGTCTGGGGACAGGTGTCCGACCCTCCTCACCTTCCTCCTGCATCCGGACAGGACCAATTCGTGGCTGTTCCCCACGGGGTGCACACTGCAGATAAAGCGTGCAGGGGCCGTGTGGCCTCTTCGGGTCGGAGACCCCAGTGCTGACGAGGTGGATGTTTGGTGCAGCCCCAGGGGTGCCCCGGAGCCAGCGACACACGGCCAGAGACCCTCAAATCCTAACTCATGTTCTCACTGGGGTAAACCCCGTTTATGTAAATCACATGTGAGTGGAGAAAGAGTTTGATCCCTGCTCCTTCTCCTCCAAAGGGTCGGCGCTGGTCACACATCTGCCCTCTGCTCCCTTCCAAGAACTCCGCCGTCCATCCCGCTCTGCTGTTAGGATCTTTCCAGTGTGGGCGTCACAGGAGAGCCACAGTCCCAGCTCCAGGGTCGCCCACGGAACGGCCTCTTGTAGGAATGACCAGGACGGGGAGGAGGGTGGCCGTCCTGGTGACGTGTGTGCACGGCGTGTCGCCTGCTTCCTGCTGCATCCCTGGTCTTCACCGGCTCAGCCCCCAATGCATTTGCCCCCCGTTTCTTTACTGGTGAGCTCACGGGGTAGTCTCCTGGTGGTACTGACTACCAGAGAGTTGTGTGTGTGGTTTTATTGAGTTAATTTTTTTCATTTCTTTGGGTTTACTGCATTACTCTCCTCCTGGAATCCAGACTGGGAAGCTTGGCTTCTTTAATCTGCCTGTGAATTTCGCCACAGCATTTAGGGCGGCCTGCTGCTCGGAATGGCCGTCTCGCCACCGCGCCCCACGGGCCCGGAGACACCACACTCCCACTTATCACCCAGGCGCAGGTGCGTTACGACTCCTACTTGTATTTGAGTTCTCAGTAAAAGGTACGTGTTTGTTCTTAGACTGTTTTATAACTTGATTGCTGTATGAAAATAAATGTGGCTCGAATGATATTAACCTCAAAATCCCCTGCTGCCTCTGTGGGTCAGAATATGCTCAGCTCATTCGAGTATTGTACGTCTGTCTGAAGGGAAAGCCTGTTCTCTCACGGTAGCGCAATCCCGGTGACTGAGAAGTCACGCCCTCCTCCTCCTTAATTATCGATCTATGCGATATGTCCGTTTCCAAGAAAGGGTGTTAAAGTGTACCGCTGTTTGGAATGCGGAGTCTGTATCTGAAGCTACAGGGCTCTCTTACGACCTTGGCCGGGCATCCCTAGACGGCACCTTGTTAAGTCCCCACGAGCCATCAGAATGGGGACCTAGAGATCTCTCCTCGTCAGATACTCGCTCTGGCTTCTTCAGCTCACCATTATGGCTGGGAGACCATCTGGCTAGACCACCAGCCCGGGACCTCCCTGGGGTCAGTTCTCTACTTTGGTTTCCAGACACCGTGGCTGTCCGTACTGGCTGGGGCGAGCAGGGTGGATGTGGCCCGTGTGGCAGATGGGGAGAGCAGAGGGGCGGCACAGGCGCAGGCACCGTGGGCTTGCACACGACAGGGGGCTCGACGGTGCGTCTTTTCCTGGCTAGTTCTGGGAGTTTCTCCACGGGCAGAAAGGTTCTGGTTTGAAGGACAAGGACACAGAAGTAACAGGCAAGACTGACACAGCTGGGCAGCTGGTGTGACAGGAGGAGCAGGGTAGGAGGAAGACGGCGACCCTGAGCCAGAACTCCCTGAGCGGAAGGTGCGGGCTAAAACCAGAGCTCCCGCCGACGTGGGCACTGGCTGGCCCCGGCAGCTGGCAGGAGGGGCTGCACCCATCCGTAGTGCTACCGGCTACTCCGGGGGGAAGGCTGGGGCCCTCGTGTCCCGGTGACGGGGAGTGGCGCCCCGGTGCAGTGACGAAGGGCCAGGGTCCCAGGAGGCCCTTCCAGCCACACAGGCGCCCGTCTCAGCAGCAGGAGAGCCTTCCTGGAGCGGGGCAGAGCCCCCTTCTCTTCACCGAAGGAGAGGGTGGCGTAGGGACTCCTCAGGCACAGAGACCAAGGAGACACTGGGATCTCTGATGCTCACGGACGACGAAAACAAACCCTGCTCTACGAGATTTGTAGTTCGAAACGATAACCTGAATAAAAAGCAGAAGGCGTCATACATGTACCCTACGCAAGAGGAGGCCGGCAGCCCCCACCGAGGGGCGACTGGGCACGTGTGCAAGGGGACCTGGAAATCCACGGACCATTTTCGGCCTGGTGGCAGAGGTGGGAAGTGGGTTCGAAGTGTGGCTCCTTTGAGAAGGTGAGACTGCCGCATTCTGAAATCAGAACGAGGCGTGCAGTGGACGCGAGAGTGGACAGAGGCGTGGCAGGACGAGAGAGAGGCACTGGAGAGCCCTGATGTCTGCGAGACTCAGCTCTCCACGCGGGGCAGTGTTGGTGAGGGCTGGGACCTCCCACCAAGTACACGGGTGAGACTCAGCTCTCCACGCGGGGTAGTGTGGGTGCGGGGTGGGACCTCCCACCAAGTACACGGGGTGAGACTCAGCTCTCCACGTGGGGCAGTGTCGGTGCGGGGTGGGACCTCCCACCAAGTACACGGGTGAGAATCAGCTCTCCACGCGGGGCAGTGTCGGTGCGGGCTGGGACCTCCCACCAAGTACACGGGTGAGACTCAGCTCTCCACGCGGGGCAGTGTCGGTGCGGGCTGGGACCTCCCACCAAGTACACAGGTGAGACTCAGCTCTCCACGCGGGGCAGTGTCGGTGCGGGGTGGGACCTCCCACCAAGTACACGGGTGAGACTCAGCTCTCCACGCGGGGCAGTGTCGGTGCGGGGTGGGACCTCCCACCAAGTACACGGGTGAGACTCAGCTCTCCACGCGGGGCAGTGTCGGTGCGGGGTGGGACCTCCCACCAAGTACACGGGGTGAGACTCAGCTCTCCACGCGGGGCAGTGTCGGTGCGGGGTGGGACCTCCCACCAAGTACACGGGTGAGACTCAGCTCTCCACGCGGGGCAGTGTCGGTGCGGGGTGGGACCTCCCACCAAGTACACGGGTGAGAATCAGCTCTCCACGCGGGGCAGTGTCGGTGCGGGGTGGGACCTCCCACCAAGTACACGGGTGAGACTCAGCTCTCCACGCGGGGCAGTGTCGGTGCGGGGTGGGACCTCCCACCAAGTACACGGGTGAGACTCAGCTCTCCACGCGGGGCAGTGTCGGTGCGGGGTGGGACCTCCCACCAAGTACACGGGGTGACTCAGCTCTCCACGTGGGGCAGTGTCGGTGCGGGGTGGACCTCCCACCAAGTACACGGGGTGAGACTCAGCTCTCCACGTGGGGCAGTGTCTGTGCAGTAGTGTCACATCAGTGGGCCGTGGAATTAGGCCCTAGGAGGCCATGGGCTCACCATGAAAGGACCTCGCTGCCGTGCCTGCCAAGGCCTGGGGTCTATTCCAAGCAGTAAAATTATAGGTGTGAAGAACATTTGAGCTATTTTCTCAAAAACATTTCGCAAGAAGTCACAAGAGGATGTAAAGGATGATTCTTCCCATTGAAATGGCTGAGATGAAAGTGGTAAAAATACACTTGTGGTTAAAAATATCTGCGGACAGCCAGGGCCACAGGCTGTCATCACCCAGTACCTGGCCTGCAATTACGGACTTCGAGAAGGTTGCCATTGCCTGCTGCTTCACAGATTCTCCTCGGAGAGGACGGGACTGTCCAGAGGAGCCCGCTCCCACACTCACTGTTACTTCTCAGCCAGGCCTCGCTACTGGGTCCTGACCCCACCTCCCCGCGGTCTACACGTGCACACCGCCACGCCCGCCTCTCAGCCAGGCCTCGCTACTGGGTCCTGACCCCGCCTCCCTGCGGTCTACACGTGCACACCGCCACGCCTGCCTCTTAGACAGGGCCTCTCTCTCTTGCCCAAGCTGACCTCGAGCTTGCAACCCTCCTGCCTCAGCCTCCCGAGGCTCTGGCACCGCAGGCACACAGTACCGTCCTCGTCTTTAATGCCTGGACCAGGACCCGAACCCAGGCCTCCCATGTGGACCCAGCCTGCACAGCACAGCTTCTGAGCAGCCCAGCCGCCACAGCGGGGCCTCCCGTGGCTTTGACACTCCGAGTCCTGAACAACGCCTGTATCCAAGCCCTCCAGTTGACAGCCGCCGAGGGGCGGTTCCCAGGTGCTGACGGTAATTGCCTGCCGCACGGCCAACTCTCAGCTCGCCGCTCTGGTTGTGCTGACTTCAAAAGGGGAATCCTCTTCATGACGAACTTTCACAATAGCTGGGAGTGACTTCACAGAGCGAGAAATTTCACGCTTCACCCTGTCAGGGCCAGTGTGGGCTGCGGGCTGTACAGACCCAGTTTTCCGGGTAGGCTTTCAGACGCCGTCTCGCACGCGCCTCTTCCGTCTGGACTCTTTGGCAGAGAGGAAGGGGAGAGGATGGGGATTCGGATTCGGATCTAGGGGATGGTAGATGTCGAGACTAGGGTATGCACATTTTATCCTTCGGGCTTTCTTGCATGTCGTGACCAGTTAGTGTAGCTGTGGTGACTAAAATCGCTGATCTGACCTTGGGACCTCCAGGACGAGGCCAAGGCGGAGGATGCATGCACTGAGCACCAGGGTCCCTGGGTAACGCCAGGCGTGGGGACGTCGAACGTTAGTGGGGAAGGGGAGCTGAAGCCGGAGCAGACCTGGCGCCGACCTCGGAGACGCAGGCGCACCTCTGCTAACAGGCTTCCCGTGCTTCCGGTGTGCCCGCTGGACTGGTTTCCCCACTCAGCGGGAGCCCCGAGGCCCGTCACACTGCAGCTGGGTCAGAACCTGCTTTTCCTTTTCTTCCTTTTTTCTTTTTAAGAGGTTTTTGCCTTAGAGTGTGTGTGCTCGCCAGAGAGACAGAGACGGTGAGAGAGTGAGCAAGAAATCCCCCTGGGAAGACGGCCACATGCAGTCCCTTCCCCTCCAGTCTCCTCTGGGATCTTGGGCACACACGTGTCTGGAGTGATTTTCAACCCACTGGATCCAGGACTTGAACCGTGGGCAGCCATGTGGGAGCCCAGAGACGTAACTGCTACGCTCTCTACTAGTCCCAGAATTTGCTTCTTTTTCTAGGCTGAAGGATATGCCACGTCTGGACGCACCACGCTGCCCACCCTGCACGCACCGAGGGCCACGGGGTGTCTCCACCTGGGGCTGCTCCGACCAAGCTGCTGTGAGTGCTGGCGGGCCAGTGCCTGCTCAAGTCTCTGCTGCCGCTTGTTTGGGGTGGGGACCCTCCAGAGCAAATGCTGGCTCAGACAGCACATCATCTCTCTCTCATTCTGTCCATCTCGGGTCAAATTAAAATAAATAAATAAGGTTAAATAAAGTAATTCTTTAAAGAAAACAATTACTGTAGTAAAAGAAATACATAAAAGTGGTTAAGCAAAATCAAGGGTTCCAGGTCGCAGGATGGAAACGGTGTCCTGCCGTCTCCGAGGGGAGAGGCCACGAGCTGGCCACGCACCTGTCGCTCCCCGCTGAGACAGCTGCTGTGGCCACGCACCTGGCCGCGCACCTGGCGCTCCCCGCTGAGACAGCTGCTGTGGCCTTTCCTTCCTCCCTTGGACTGTCTCCTGGAACTAAGGACTGGCGGCTCCCCCTCGCTGTCTGTACACCCGCTTCACCGTCAATGTGCTCATGGCCTCCGCACACCGCAGACCTGTGGGCAGCCCTGCTAAAACGCCGACCGCGCGCTTTCAAAGCCGGCTTCCCAGCTGGGACGGAGCCTGTGCTGGTCCCAGTCCCTCATCCCACGTGGGTGCGGGGCAAGAGAAGCCCGATGACTGTCCTTTACATGAGGTATTTTCACTTGAAAATGAAAGATAAAAGCAGAAGACAGAACTGAGGGAGCTCTGCAGGAGACGGCGGAGCAGAGGAAGCGGGCACGAAGAGTGTGTGCCCGCGGCAGCCGCCCACGGGAGGGCCGTGCTGGACTTCCAGGCCTTGGGTGACGACACCAGCCGAGACGGGGCCGTCCCTGGCCCTCGAGGAGTGGCTGTGCGAGACCGAGTCACACATCACGTCGGAAAGCAGGTGAGGGCACACCCTCGTGAGATGCTGCTCTGAGTGGGGAGAAGCGCCGGCCTCAGAATTCACGCCTTGTCCGGGTCTACACGGACACAGAGAACCCGGTGATCTGGGCTAGCGCTCGGCAGGGGACGGCTCTGCGTGTGGCAGGACCCTGCGGAAAGCCGGTCTCTCTCTGCTCTCTTGTTGTGCCTCTCTCATGAATGCAAGTCACTCTCTCAAACGCGGACAGGCCGTGGGACAGAACGGTTACAGGCAGACCCGCCCGTGGGCCTGCGCCGGGAGCTATTAGGATAAAGTGACGGCATGCTCAGAGGACAGCAGCGGAGTGGGGCGTGCACACCTGGTTTCACTGCAGGAGAGTCGTGGAAGAGGTTTCCTGAGAAATAAACACAAAGTAAGACGGGCATCGCAGGCAGCATGGAGCGCGCAGGCCTCAAAGTGCCGGAACACTAGGAATGGAATCTGACTCTACTGCTCAGCCCTCTCATCAGCTTTGACGACGGTCTTGTGAACCACAGCCCCGCCTTTGCTCTCATCCTGGCTCACCTTTTGTCGATTCTGCGACCCCCGTCCCTGAGACTCGCCCGCTGCTCACACTGGGTGACTCTGAGCGTGACAGGGGACACGGGCCAGTGTCCGGGCAGGGCAGTGACTGAGTCAGCGATGGAGAGTGCTTCTCTTGCGGTGGCTGTGCTCTGGGAATGGCCTCCGCTGTCCTCTGGCCACAGCCGCACAGGGTGAGTGAAAGGCGACACTCTAGCAGGGGTGAATTGGCCAGGGCAAGAGTTAGCGAGGCTGGATACAAAGTTAATAAAAAAAAAAATCTGACCTAGGCTGGATACAAAGTTAATGAAAAATCTTAACAAGGCTGGATACAAAGTTAATAAAAACATCTTAATGAGGCTGGATACAAAGTTAATAAAAAAAATCGACTGCAACCCTAGCCATGTCCAGAACACTGTTAGAAAGCGAGATCTGAAACCGTACTGTTTAACACAGCATCACGGATATCGAGAGCCGGCGCAGCCAGTGGTGTGATTACGGCAGCTGTGTCCCACACGGCTGAGCACGGTTCGATTCCCAGACCTGGCAAAGAAAAGCCCAAGATCAAGTGCAGGCAAGGAGTGGGGCGGTGGGAGCTCCTCAATGTCTCTGACTGCACCTAGTCCATGCCTGGAGCCCCCGGCCTCGGCCGTCAGAGGCCAGGGCCTGCACCCCACGGCCCCGCAGGTCCCCTAGCTGGCACGTGTCTCTGGGACACTGGTGCACACATGTACAAGAACGCAGCACAGAGACAAGACCGGGCAGATGAAGTGTGTTCTCTGGCATACTCGAGTAGCATACGTCCTTGGACCTCAGCAACACAGCTAGGACAGCCCCAAGCGGACTCAGTGGTCAGGGAAGAGGCACAGCACAGACCTGCGCCTGGCCCCAGGCAGCTTCCAGACCCCTGGCAGGCAGAGCCAGGCAGAGCACAGAGAATTTGCAGCATGAGTCTGTGGCCTGGCGGAAGGGGCGCTTCCTAACTGTGGAGAGGTACAGGGAAGACCCCGGGCCCCGGGCTGGGGTGTGGGGCCTACCATGGCGACAGCTCTGCCCGCTTGGTTGTGCGCAGTTGGGAGAGGTGTGGGGCTGGGGGAGCGAGGGTGAAGGTGGGCTGGCCTGATATACCATGGCGCCCGCGTGTGCCCAGGGCCGCCAGGTCCGCTAGTGGTCGAGGCCGCGACCCTCGGGACTCAGCCCTGCTCAGGGTCTGACCTAACCTTAAGGAACGGCCTTCGGGGACGGGAAGGACTCCCTTCACAGCCCAGCTGTGGTCGGCCAGCTGCTGGGAGCAAGTCCTGGACCCAGGGCTTGAAAATCATGTACTTTCAAGTCAACACATCCAATAACAAAAAGGAAAGATAGCACTGTTACGCACCTGCAGGTCAGAAATACTACTGCTAGCAGCATATAATTAGCAGAATTATTAGTGCATGGTATGGATATTTATTCTACTTGAAAATATTTTACTTTATTCCCACACATTACATTAATGCTTGTCATTTATTCCTTTTAAGATAATAATTTATACTTCTCTTCACTATTCAAGTAATAATCTTTTTATCCACTAAACATAGCAAGAAAATTACAGTCAATAATAAACATACAAACTACTAACCATGCATATTTTTAATCACATTCCAAGAAGAAACTAAAAGGAATAAATTACTTGTGAATATGCTGATTAAAAGAAATTTTTTGTAGCCATCATTTTAAGTTCGATGAAAAGAACTTGAAACTAATTTTTAAAAATTATTTAAATTTTGTTGAAAACATGTTAATTCCATTGCTTTAGAGCTTTAGATGTAAAAAGTGATTGTTAGACTAACGATTGATTATCTCTGTATAACCAACAGAGAAGCAGCTGCGGAAGTTTTTGTTTCTGTCATACTACTGATTTAATTCCATTTTAACATGTGATCACATTTTTTTTTTTTTTTTTTTTTTTTTTTTGCTATAGGGTGTGTGCGTGCACAAGAGACAGAGGGAGAGACAGAGAGAGTGAATGAACGAATGAACCCCAGGTGGGATGGCTACACTGCAATCCCTTGTCCACTCTGATTATCAGTGAGGACATAAGGCAGAGTGTCCACCCGCACACCCTTAGGTGGGCTGTAGTGGACCGCGGTCCAGCCGCAGGCTACCTCCAGGCCATCAGGGCTTTGCTGGGCGTGCGGCTGAGGTGCCATGTCCTGCTCTTTGCAGCCCTCTGGACTGTAGCTGTGACCCCAGCACCAGGAGACTGGTCCAAGCGCCCGACCAGCGCCTTCCGACCGGCGGGCCCAGCGTGACTGACGGGCTGGTGTGCTCCTGTCCAGAGGACACATCTGGGAAGCAGGGAGGACTGGCAGAGTACTGAGACTTCCCTCCCTCCACTGACCACTCAACACAGACGGCACGAATCCCCCGAGGAGATTCACGTTCAGTGTTCGGAAATGCCTTCTAAGAACCCAGACATAAAACTGGCTCACCACAGGGTACTACGCTGCTGGGAAGGTCAGGGCGCATTTTGAACTTCATAGGGAAATGTCATGGCTTCTCCGACCACCCAATAGTCTCTGAGAGTCACTCCTGATCATGGCACATGGGTCCTGTCCCTGCTCGGACAGCTGCACCTAGACAGGCATCTGAACGGCACGTAACAGTGTTTCTACTGTTCCAAGTTTTGTGTCTGGGGGGATGGAGCCGTTGCCATGGTCTCTGACAGATGAACGAGGTTTATAGTTATGAAAGAATTGCTCTCAGTCTCCTCTCCTTGATTTCAACGTCGGCATTAGATGGTTCAGATGAAAGCGTGTCATTTCCAGAAGGGAGGAAGAGCGGGAAGTTCGGGTCCACTGTGGGTCCAGTTGAAGAAGGGAGCATCCCCTGGCATGGGGCAGGCAGTGCTAGGACAGATGCCCCGCGTGAGAAAGACAAACGGCCGGGACTGCGCGTGGTCCTGGAGACGGCCACTCCTGCACGCGGGTGTTTCCCGGCGCGCCAACGGCACGGGCGCCGGGGAGACCCATGCCGCCGCGTCGCCGTGATTTATCCAGGCCGAGTCACGTCACGTCTTTGTTATGAGCGAGAATCCCTGTAGCTGAGTGTGACCAGTAAGACCGGCCCCGGAGTGGTCAGAAAGAAATACGGGCACCCCCACCCCGCCTTCTCTTTTCACTGGATCTGTACTCTGGGACTGTCTGGTCCAGAGCTTCACGCACGTGGAGCTCAGGTGCATGAGGTTGTCCGAAGGCCCTGGTGTAAGTGCCCGCCCCCTCTGGGAATACTCTGGACCTCAGCCACGGCCGGAAGTAACACTCTGGGTCTAGTTCTGACCGTGATGAGGGCTTTAAAAGGTTCTTTACGAATACACATCTTAAATAGGAAACGAAGAGCCAAACCAAATACTGGACATGTCATTCGCTTTCCACCTGCTCTTGGACAAGTTACGTCCTTTAAATACTTTATTTATTTTTATTCTGAGAGAGAGAGAGAGACAGGGAGGGAGGGGCAGGCACTTCCAACAGGGCCTTCACGCTGTGAGCCCAGATCACGGGTCTGCGTGTGCTCAGGGAGCCCCCGGGTGCAACCCCCCTCCCCACGCGTCCCAGCTGTGTAGCTAATGCACCCCCACTGGCCGTGGGCAGGTTGCGTCACGCCTGATTCCCAGTTTCCTCTTCTCTGAAACGAGGCCAGTGCCTCTGGGAGGTTACGCGAGCGGTCCAACCTGGAGTGCCCACGAGCTGCTCTGCCTGGGGCGTAAACTCCAGACACTCGTCCAAACTAGTGACTCATTTCCAGCTACAACATCCGCACGTCAGTCCCACTTAGAAACAGTGCAGAGAGGAACGACGTTCTCCTGCTCTGGAAGGGCCCATGGCGTACCCAGCCCGGCTGGCTGCTCTCAGATGGAGACTCAAGGTGCAGAGACACTTCATCTCACTTGACGGCGGAGAGTAGGAAGACCTTCTCACTTCCCTCTCCCTTCTCAGGGTCATTTGGCCTTCAGACTGGTACAATTTCTACTGGGCAACCACTGCTC
Source organism: Tupaia tana (assembly GCA_026018925.1). Lineage (NCBI taxonomy): Eukaryota > Metazoa > Chordata > Mammalia > Scandentia > Tupaiidae > Tupaia > Tupaia tana. The sequence goes on from JAKSZU010000019.1 coordinate 46,046,230, forward strand.
CTGCAGAGAACGTGGGGTGGCATGCATGCAAGCGTCGCCACGCCCCACTGGGAGCGGCTGTCACTTCAGGGCTCAGTGCTGTCCATACCGACCAATTCCAGCCACGCCCCAGCGTGAGCCGTGCTGAGTGCGAGGGCTGCATGACTCCTCTTTGTAACGAAGACAGGAAAGTACACGGAGCCCCAGGGACCTGCTGGGGTGTCGGAGCCGCTGTGAGCAGAGCCACAGACCACGTCTGCCCGTGACCCGCACCCTCGCCACGAGACAGGAAGGAAAAACGTAAATGCGAGCACGAGATTTCACGTCAACATCCGAGCGCTTACACGAGGTGGTCTTCGCAAATAGCTGGACCTTGTTTTTTACCAGTACGTGAACGTGCACACTGTACACACATACGTGCATGGTGACAGGGCACATGGCGATGAGTGACGAGGTGGAGGAGGTGTGACGACCTCACCTGGCAGGACTCAGGAGGCCCCGAGGAGGGCAGGCAGGGGTGAGAGGCTTCAGGATGTGACCGAGTTCTCTGGGCTCTGTCGGAAGACAGATTTTCTTTCTTTCTTCTTTTTATTTCTTAAGAGAGATTATTGTGCACTCGCTGGAGAGACAGAGAGAGACAGGATGCAAGAAATTACCCCCTGAGGTTAAGGCCACGCCACAATCACTTCTCTTCCATTTTCTCTCAGGATCTTGGGCATGTACACACACCCATCTGGCATGAGTTTTAAACCGCTGAGGCCGGGATTCGAACTCTCCCTTTGATGGGAGTCCAGCGACGTAACCATTATGCCATCTGCTGATCCCTGAAAGTCAGATTTGCCGTTCTTGCAGCAGTCAGTTCTGGAGACCAGCGTCAGCCTGTTGCAAGAGCCCAGGCCACGGTTCACCAGGCCTCCGACGGGCGACGTCAGGACACGGGGGTGGGGGGAGCGGCCGGCACCTGCCACCTCACCTGAGCACACTTCCGGAGGCCGAGTGTCTGCACAAAGCAGGACAGGGACATGCAGCCAGTTTCTCCCCTCCCGAACGGTATACGCAGCTGAAACGGGCGGGTAATGAAGTATGACATTCTAATACCCGCTGTGTGCAACGCCAGCTTCGCCACGCGGTGCAGGGCTGCGTGCTGCTGACACGGTGACAGAAAGAACACAGCCTTAGGTGCTGCGATTACACTCATTACACACAGGCACTATTTTAGGCGCCGCTCCCTTCGGTGGGGCCCAGAACAGATGGCACGCTGCAAATTGCTGGACTGCGGACTTCCAGCTCATCTCCACTTCGAGTTTGGAACCCTTCAATTTGCCAAATGCCAACAACTCACCCAGGATATTAATTTGCATCCACCTCAGTTGCTTTGGTTTTTAATTATAGAAGAAACACAATCATATGGCAAAAAAAATTGGGAAGAAATCACACAGTAAAGAGTATAAATTAGGGAGTAAATGTCCTCCTCTCCCACTCCTTCAGCTAAAACTATAGTCAACCATCTCTTGTGGACTCTTCTCACATTTTAATGGATGAAAAACATTCCTACATCTGCATACGTTAAATGGATATCCGTCACATCTCTGCGTGGAGGCACAGACAGGAACTAATTCTCAGAGATGGAATAATGGTGTGTCTAAGACCATCCCTGGTAAATTTTCTATAGCTTTTGCAAAATTGCTCTCCAAAAGGACTGTACAAATTCCTCCTCTACTCACAAGCCACCAGTGTCTGCTTCCTTAATCTTCCGTCAACGCCGAGCTTTCAAACTTCCATATTCTTTCCAATCCGGTAAAAATGCTTATTTTTTTTAAGTGTTTAAAGCTTCACTGATTATTATTTCCACATAGTAAAATTTACTCTTTTTGGAGTACAGTTCTATTTTTTTTTCAGTCCCTGGAGGACACACCCCTCCATGGGGTGATCACACAGCGGTCCCTTCTCCTCCATTTTCCTGAGTTGTCGGGACTTGGGGCACACACGCACACACGCACACACGCCCGGTGGGCTGGGATCTGAACTGCAGTTAGCCACGTGGGATCTGAGTCCCTTAACCCCTCTGTGTCACAGAGCTGCCAAGGCTCCGTGGGTCCTAGCGGTACCTCCAGTGGTGTGGCCTCTGTGACCACGGGCAGCTCAGTACGATTTCCTTCTACAGCCAATCCCCTCATGCAGCTCCATCGTGGGACACGCCCGCCCTGACCCCTGCAGGCACCCCGAGTTGTTTTTGGTTTCTACAGTTCGTTCATTCTGTGAGGGGACAGGGAACCCAGCAAGGCCACGTCACGCTGTGCTCTCCTCCCAGCTCTCCAGCATGTCTCAGGCCCACCCAGATTTGGCACTGCAGTCAGTGGCTCCCAGCCCTGCGTGTCGGTGTGCTGCTGTCCGTGCCCCCATGGCTAGGTTCGATTTGCTTTCTGTCCCTATCGTTTTGTCTTCTCCAGAGTGTCCTATGAGGAATGACACAGAATGCAGCCTTCGAGTCTGGCTTCATTCACGCGGCACAACACACTCGCCGTCAGCCTCTGTAAACTTTCCTCCTGTTACTGAGCGCTGTTTCACTGCACGGACAGAGCGGTCAGCGATCACGGGTCAGGACATCTGTTCTCGGTTGCTCGCAATTACAAATAAAACCACACACTTTTTTTTTTCCCAGGAAATATATATTTTTTTCAAACACAAGTTTTTGTTTCTCTTGGTAAATACTGAGGAAATGGACTGCTATGTTATATAGTGAGTGTGTGTGTGTTTATGCAGCCAACTATGTGAGAGTCCACCTATATAATCACTACACCCTCTGTTGGTCCCTCAATCTATATTTTTAATGAATTATGTTTTGGGCATTATATCTAAAAATATCCTTGCATAACCCAAAGTCACAAAGATTTTCCTCTTCTAAAATTTCATAGGCTTAGACTCTACTTTCAAGTTTATGGTTCACCAACTTAGTATAAGCTGAAAACTAGTGAGTATGGTGAAGGGTGTGTATGTGTGTGTGTGTGATTGTTTTGGTGTGTTTACACACATCTAAGTCTTCTAGGGCCATTTTAGAAAAGTTTAATTTTTTCTCCTGTTAAAAACATCACTGACCATGTATTTTTACGAGTCTATTTCTGAACTCCGTTACAGTGGTCTTCGTAGCTGTTCTTCCACTAAACCTACACTGCCCTGATAAACAGAGCTTTTCAGTTAGCTTTTCCAACTGTTAGTGAGATTCTCCCAAATATATTCTGTTTCCAAAATCATTCAGGATACCCTGATTCTTTTTACGTTCCATATAAGTTTAGAGGTAGGTGACTACAAAAATCCTCCGGGGACACTAGTGCAGCTGGCATTGAACACACAGATTGAGTTTCAGAGATTTGACTTCTTTGAATACATAAAGCTGATATATCTCCCTTTATTTGACTTCGATTTTCACTTAATTATTAGTGAATTATTAACTAACTGAATGCTTTACAGTTTTCAACACATAGATCCTACCTGTTGGATACCTATGTCATATTTTTCGGTACTATTGTAAAGAGCCTTTTTAACATTTCCATTTCTGATAGATTGTTGCTAGTAAGTAAACCTGAAATTGGTTTGGCACACAGCCTTATATCCTGACTCTGCTAAATCCACTCATTAGTTCCAGTACCTTTTTGTTTTTTAACACATTCCTTGAAATGTTCTCTGTAGACAGTAACCCCATTTGCAAGCACGTAACATCTGGCTGGCTCAGGTGGAGACTGGCAGATTCTCCATCATGAAGATACATTGTCATCTTGCAATTGGCAAGCAATCTCTGCAGGGAGGTTTTGGTACCTGGGAAATGTCATTTTTCCTGACAACACTCCTAAAACAGTTTTAGTATACATGGTGCCTTATTATTTTAAAGTGCGTTCCCCCCTGCTTTATTCATGGGTTTATTTTTGTTGTTGTTTGTTTTTAAATTTTTTTTTAGAGACAGAGATTTTTGCTGTAGGGCGTGTGTGCTAATCGAAGAGACAGAGACAGACAGAGGGACAGAAAGCAAGAAATCCCCCTAGGGAGGATGGCCACACTGCAATCCCTTCTCCTCCAATCTCCTCTCAGGATCTTGGGCACGCACACATATGCAAGCTGTGTGAGTTTTAAGTTACCAGGTCCGGGACTTGAACCACAGTCGACTATGTGGGACAGATGTAGCCATTATGCCATCTGCTTCCCCCCTCCCCACTTTTTTGGTATTATAATCAATTCAATAGAATGCATTAAAAAAAGAAGAGAAGATTCACTTCCTTGGAGAAATGAACATTCAGGGGTAGAGCAAGCCAGTGTGGGCGCCTCCGTGTCTAGGACGGGGTGCAGTACACACACTTCTCCGTGTCTCACCCATAATGGCGAACAGTCCGTCATCCCTTCCACAGACACAAGACTGAGAGGTGGGGAGGAAAAGGCAGGGCTCCTAGGGACCTGGGGAAGAGGGACCGGGAAGGCCACGTGCTCAGTGTCTTCGGCTTTCATTCGACTCATTGCAGACCATTTTCTAGGAAAACCTGCAACCCAGAGAGACCAGAAAGCACACCAGGAAAGTCTTAAGAAAAGCCAGCCTCCTCTGGTCAGGGTGGGCCGGAAGGAGCACCTAGAAAGCCAGAGAAATGGCGGACAACGTCCAGACAAGAACCACAGCAAACACCAGAGTACACGGTGCGGCACCCCCGGCCCAGCGTGCTGTGGGGAGCCTGAGCCCCACAGGCGGGAAGGACGAGGCCCCCTGCCCGTTCTCACGCCCCCAGCGGTTAGCGGAACAGAGTCACCCGGCAGATTGGACAGAGGACACGCCAGCGCTGTGTGCTATTTCTGCAGCTTGTTGTGAATAATCTCTTATTTCAAAATGAAAAATGAAGTGAAAGCGTCCAGCCTGTTGGATGCTATTTTTCCGTTCCCTGGCTGGGCCAGGGTCTTACGGAGAATCTATGGGGATGGGCCTGCCGGCTTGCCATGCACCTACACTTCAGGTTTGCAGGAGAGCCGCCGAGCACGGTGCGAGGTCACAGTGTGAACGTGAAGCACGCTGGCCTGGCCTGGCCTCCGGACGTGGGCACCAAACTCGGCCGACGCCGCCTGCACGCATACGGGCCTGCAACTTACCTTGGCGTCCAGAGCTGTCCTCTCGCTGTCCTCTTGGGCTCAGGCGGTAACCAAGCAGCTGAGCCTCCGCCCGTCACAGAGACTGACTCCTCACCCAGTCGGAGGCGAGCACTGCCAAAGCCTGACCTACTGCCCTCCCTGGGCTGTAGGTGGAACCCCTCTGTGCCAGCTGTGCTCACGGACCTCCCCTGTGCCACAATCCCGGCTCCGGGCCATGAGGATCGAGAAACCGTACACATCAGTTCTAGGTTTGTTTTTGTGATGTGTGAACGGGAGAGCCAGGAAACCGTTTAGGCCTATGGGCCAGTAGGCCGGTTACCAGCAAACGCCTCCAAAAGGGAAAAATAAAACAAAACAAAAACGAAAAAGAGAGACAACAATGGGAGCCTGGGGAACCACTTTAACAAGATTCCACTCAACCGACTGTGGTGGTGAATTCTTACGCATTCCTTTCTAAGCGATTCGACACCATGGTCTGCAAAGACGACGAAGGAGCGAGCACAGCGAGCCCCAGTCCCGCCGCACCAAGGCTCCCGGCACCTGCCCTGCGCCGGCGGCGCAGCTGTGACCCGGGCGGCCGGCTGCCTGGAACTTTCTAGAAGCCGAGTGAGGGACGCACGCGGGCAGGAATTCGGGGTTTCCAGCTGGCAACAGGGCAAAACGGGGCGGCTGCCACGCCCAAGCAGGCCACGTGCGGCGGACGGCGGTCAGACGTGCGCGCTGTCACGGCGAGGGCGTCTCCCGCCGTCTATGACCAGGCCCGGACGCTGGGCCCCCTACTACCCGTCGGGAGAGACAGAGACAGAGACAGAGACGGCACGCTCCCACCTGGCAGACGCCGCTCTGCAGGCGCTCCTGGGTTCCGCGTCCCTGGAGCCGGCCTGCAGGGCTCCCGGCCTCCCCGGCCCGCCCCCCGCCTCGCTCACCTCGGCCCCTGACGCTGGCCCTCGGGGCTCAGCCCGCTCCGTCCTCCCCGCCGGCGCGGGAACCCGGAGTACGGCCGGCCGGATGGCAGCGGGCGGCGGCACCGGGCGGCGGCAGCTCCTGTGCGGGAACCGCGGCCGGCGCCGACGTCACTTCCGCTTCCGGGCTGCGCAGGGCCGCGTGGGGCTCGGTGTCCCTGACGCATGCGCGCGGCGCAGACCCGGCCTCCCGCGCGGCAGTCAGGCACGTGCTGACTTACGGGGTTTCGCGGTAGGGCGCGCGTGCTTGCTGTAGAGACAGCGACAGAGACGGGAAAGGACAGGCACCTCCTCCATCCTCCTCTCGGGGTTTTGGGCCCGCTCGCACATGCACCCACGCCGAGCTCGAAGCCGCAGGGTCCAGGATTTGGACCGGGGTCGCCTACCTGGGAGTCCGCGAAGTAGCCATCACGCCACCTGCTGGTGCCGCGGTCAGGGTTTGACCAACACCATCCTGTCCGCACCGCAGAGGGAGTGCGTGTGAAGCGCTACGGGGAATGTGCACGTGGGCTTCAAAATGTTTTTCTGCTCCAAAAAATATTTTTTTCTCTGCTCTGAATAAATCCATAAGTTAATTCTCTTCTTTCACAGACTGTTTGAAGTCCCCCGACGTAAGGCTCTTTCGGATACATAATTTCTGCATCCGAAACGAAGAAAAGCGATACCCCAGCCTTCCTGCTCTTGGTGTAAAGGCGACCGTCCCCGCGAGGGAGGCGTGGAGCTTGGTCTTGAACCCACATGTTTGTTACTTGAACAGACGCCATCGAGCAAGAACGGGAGCGAGATGTCCCCTGCGGCCGGCACTGCCCACTGAGACCTCCCTGCAGCCCGCTGGGACAGCCACTGCAGAGGCCTGGCCGCTCTCGCTCCCGTGTCAGAGAGACTTGTTTACCCTCGTTTTTAATTTTAGTTTTTGCTTTCACTCTCATTAAGACTGCAGAGCCGATGACTGACCTACTTTGCTGCAGTGTTAGATTTGCCTTTAATTATAGCAATTACAGTGTCCTGGTCGCTGGCATCGTCCCCGGGATGTTGGTTTTTCCTTGATGTTATTGTTACCCACACGGCACAGCTTCGGAGCCAGCGTGGGGCTGGCTAATGGTCCAGGGATGGGGCCGGCAGTTCTGTGGCTGCATTGGGGGTCAGAGAAAGCCCGATTTCAGCTTCCCCTGCTGAGTGTGGGCCGACCTTGCTGTGAAGACCTACCCCCGGCACTGCCCTTGGGACCTCGAGCTTCCCCGAGAACGTCCTGGAAAAGGAAGGGTTCTTTAAGGAGGCCAGGAGAGAGCCACTCAGGTTCTAAAGAAGAGCGTTTCCAGAGCGAAGCTACAATCTCCTCAGAAAGGGCTGGCGTCAGAATGCCCTTCTCCTCCATAGCTTTCCTTCGCTCCCGCTCCTTTTCACTCTCGACCTTTGTCGTGGTCAGCTCAGGCTGCTACACGAACTCCTCTCACAGACTGGCTGGTTTGAGTAACGGACAGCTCTTCCCACTGGGCTTGTGGAGGCGGAGGGGGCCAGGACGACGGTGCCAGGAGGTCGGGCGTCTGGGGAGGGCTTGTTTCCTGGTTTGCAGTGGCCGCCTCCTCGTGTCCTCGCGGGGTGCAGAGAGGGGCTGGCTCTCCTGTCTCTCTGACAAGGCCACTCATCCCACCATGAGGGCCCACCCTTACGGCCTAAGCCCCTGCTGTTCCCTGGCGGGGTCAGGTCTCAACACTGACTGCCAGGGAGTCACTTCAGACCGTGGTAATCCACACGCAAGGCCCGTACTGAGCAACCTACATGGGGTTCCTAGTGATACTGACGGAGGGCTGACACTAGCCGCACCGGACTAGCAAGCCCGGACTCCTCTCATGCTCCTACGATCCCGAGGGGCACGGGCGCACTAGCTCTGCCTTCGGGGAGACGCTTACCTATCCCAGGTAAGCGCCCTCTGAGCTGTGAGTGTGGAGTTTCTGGGATCCAGCCCCCAGCAGGGTCCCCCGTGGCAGGACGCGGTCGAGCACCCGTGTGAGCAGTTGTTCAGGAGTGGTCCCTGCTCCCAGCAGTTCGGGGGAAGCTGGGGGTCTGACGCCGGGCCATGCCGCCCCTCGGAGCCCAGCCCCGTGCAGGAAGAAGGTGGTGACGAAAGGTTCTTACTCTTCGGGCTGGATGAAATGCACGTAGGCACGTCTGCTGAATTCTCACGTGCACAGAGCAGGAGGACTGGGGCAGAGGCGCAGGGCTCACGTCCGACGGTCCTTGTGCGAAAGCCGAGACAGACTCAGCTCGCGGGGCTGGGTTTTGAGCCCCCTCTGCCCAGGGAAGCTCTAATTTACTTGGAGGTTGTGGGTATGCCAATCACAACTCATGCTCACCCACTCATTAGAGTGACTCCTCAAGGCCTGGATCTGCTCACCTGGGACACTGCGCGGGCGAGGGGCCTGCTCGGGAGACGTCCGGGACGGTGGCGCCGGCTTCAGGCTCCTTGGCAGATAGATGAGGCTGCAGTCCAGAGAGCGGTCCGGTCTTCCCGCGATACACGGGTTGTGCGACTGAGGCCAGGACGCCCGTGTGGAGGCAGTGCTAAAGGGATGAATGGCGTGATCACGCGGACGGAAGGAGCCGTGCACCAGCTGTATAGACGCAGCGCGCTGGCCCGCTCCTCCACGCCGCCCTCCTTCATGCTGGGGGTGCGTCTGTCTGCCCCACTCCCGTCTCTCGCTGGAGGAAGAAATAACGACATTGACACAAAAGGAAACAGGCGTTTGCCTGGTCTCGGCCAGCAGCACCCGGGAGAGCCTGTCCCTGTCCGTGCCCCGGGCGTCGGTGAAGCGCTGCCCAGGCCAGGGCTGCTGACCTCGGAGCTGGCTCAGGGCGAGGACGGACCGCGCCCGAGCCGCTCCCTCAGGTCTCCTCAAGCCTCCCTCCTGTTCCAGCCTCCGTAATTTCCTGTCCGTAAGGGAGCTCGTCCGACTCCTGCAGCCCTCAGCTGTCTGCTGATCTAATTCTTTACTTCTGCTTTTATGGCTCACTTACAGAGTGCCCCAGACTCTACCACCGTCACACAGGGGTCCGCTTAGGTGAGTGTTAGAGCTGTGCTCGGCTCTTCCCAGCCTGTTCACAGAAGACGAGCGGGGCCAGCGGAGGGGCTGTGTCTGGCTGGTCGTCGCCTCCTCTAAGGACATTAACAACGAGGTCATTATTCTGAAAGGAGGAGCCTGAAGGAACCTCCACGCGACGACTTAGCGAGGGCTGATTCCCTCCCGCGCTGCTCGGGGGCGGCTGCGTGGACCCGGCGCGTCTGCGAGGCTGTTCACGGACGGCCTGGCCCTCCACGCGGCGGTCTCCACTCTGCCCGCACTCAGCCCAGCAGCGCCCGCCTGCTTTCCCGACGTCACCGAGGACCCCGTGCTGTGCTGTCATAACGCACACTGGCCACCGTGGAGGTGGCACAGCCACGGCCGCCCACGAGGCAGGAGAGCAGCCTCCCCAGGGCCTCGTGCACCGTTTACATGCCGGGGACACTGGCGCGAGAACAGCGAGTCACTTAAAAAGTGAGTCCCAGAGATCCCTTTCAGAAGCGATGTGGCGAATTCAATGGATTATCTGATAGAGAAATTATAGTTAGACCATTACTGGGGCCAGCAGGTGGCATGTGGCTGAGGTGCTGGGTTCCCACATGGCCCGCCATGGTTCAAATCCCAGACCCTGCAGCTTGCAAATTGCACTGGGTACATGTGTGTGCCCAGAACTCCAGGGGGAGAAAGGAGGAGAAGGGACTGTGGCGTGGCCATGTCCCCGGGCATTATTTCTCATTTTCCTCTCTCTCTCTCTCTCAGGTGAGCACATGTATCCTATGGCAAAACCCTAAAAAGAAAATCAGCTCTGTTATGATTCAGCCTCCCTTGTGCACACACGGGCTCCCTCTCGGTGTTTTGGAATATACTGTGAAGCCGTGGTTTGACGCCGCGTTTTCACTGTAACCTTCTATTCTATTCGGAGAGATGATCTGGGCTGCCGTTTCTGTCGTCCATCACTCAAGGCTCAATCAAAGACACCCCCGTGGGCCCGCGCTGGCTCCGGCGTCGCGCCGTGCGGTGAGCAGCTTAGCCGAGCTGCAGCAGTCTGCTCCCACGGCGAGTCCCCCGCCGACTGGGAAAGCAGTGACCTGCACAGCTACCCACCAGGTGTCCAGGGCCGGCGGGCAGAGATGGCACTGGGGCCTGGGAGGGGCCCGGGGAGAGGTGACCTCAGGATTCCCAGAGAGCGCCACCCTGCAACCCGGGGACGAGCTGGGGTTTCAGAGGGCGGCAGGTACAGGACGTCTCCTTCCTAGGTAGCTCACGGAAGGCTGGGAGCACGCCGTGTAGCACTGCCGGCTTCGCGTGTGTACAGCCGGTTATCGGAGAGCACGTCCCCTGGGTCTCGCCTGCCGCTCAGGCGTCACGATCACCTCCCCCAAACCACAGGAGGGTTCCGCTCGCCTCCCTGACGCAGGACGACCACACTCTCCAGCCAGCTCTTCCCTTCCCTCTCCGTCTCTCGGCCTTTGCCAAACCGTGCCAGGAGGGCTCACCGATCACTGCCCCAGCACGCCTCGCTGTGCCCACGGAGACGGCTGAAATACTTCCTCGGTGTTTCCCACCGTCCTCCCTGCAGCCAGGCCGTCCCAATGGGTGGGCACGGACCACGCCCCCAGGCTCGGGCTCCTGTGCTAACACCTCCCCCTGGCCCGGCCTGGCCCCCCACAAGGGCCTAGTAAGCGCTTGCTGTCATACACAGGACAGGAATCTGGGCTGTGACAGCGCTCTGAGGGACGATGTAAAAATCGCGTCCCAGAAATCCAGTGAAAACAACGGGGAGCGTTCTCTGCCAGCCACCCCCTCAGCACCTCCTCAGAGCACCTGGAACGAGGGGCACCCAGTGCACAAAGGCCACAGTGGGGCAGGGCCCGGGGAGCGAGAGGCGTCCCACTCTCAGGAGCTCCCGGCCACTGCTGCTCCCATGGCCATGCGCGCCCGTTCTCTGGTGCACGAGAAACGCACCGGCACGTCCCCGGACACGGCGACCGGGCAGGGCCTGGAGCAGGCCTGGAGCTGCTCAGCTCAGTCTGCCCTCAAGCTCTGGGCTTCCGCCTCCATCCCTGAGGCCTGGCCACGTGTTCATGGTCTCCCCTCCCTGGCCGAGCCCCACTGACGATCCGTGCTAATCGCCTCCAGCGGCACGGCTGGCGCGATGGTCTCCATGGTGATGATGCACACTCAGGTCTCCTAGGAGACAGGTACTCTGGAGACGGGCTCCAGATCCGCGTTCCTGCCCAGAACGTGCAGTGGTTTCCTCTCCACGCTGAGCCGTGCCCAGAAGACGTAGGCTGGCATTCGGTCGTTTCTCACCCTCCCCCCCACTGTAGAAACACCCGCTACTCCCCAGAGGGGGAGGACAGGCTGAGGAGTGAGGGGACAAGCCCGCCCCCTCCTCGGGTTCCCCTGCACGTTACCTGGCAGGGGACGTGATGGGCTCTGGTGCGACTTCACAGCCCACTGTGGTGTCCTGTGGCCCGACGTGTGGGACCTACTTCAGCTTAACCTTGGGAGACTTAACTCCTAGCTCTGGCTGTGGCTGGGTTCGAGGACATGGGGGACTTGAAGCACCGCAGATTCAGGGGCAGACATGCCGCCACCGAAGTCGCAGTTTACCCAGCATCACCGCACACAAGTGACGGCCAAGGCACCTCCATTGTCCTGCGGCCCCAACGATCCACTTGTCTGGAAGCCCAGAAACCCGCCCCGCTCGCAGACGCAGGCTCACGGCGAACACTGGTGCAGCTGCGGCCTTGGCACAGGGTGCCTGATGCACGAGGTGGTCCAGCCCCGGTGGCCTCCGGCTCCCTGGCTGTCTGAGCAAAAAGCCTCATCTTACAGGAAGAGGAGCCTGATCATCTCGGGCTCAGCCACCAGGGGGCTACCTGTCATCACCTCTTGGTGCAAAATGGGAAGGAGGAGGAGGCAGGTGGGGCTGGGCAGGGGGAGGGCTCGCGGCAGCAGGGGGATGTCTCCTCTAGTCTGAGTGACAGCCCTAATTTTAGGACCCATGGGGATGGAGACTGCTAGGACGCAGCGTGGCTGGCCTCTGGCTGCTGAGAGCGTACCCCAGCCTGAGGGATGGGCACGGGCTGGACTGCTAGGACGCAGACGGCTGCTGTGCGGGCGGACGCGTGGTCTGAGTGCTGCAGGCTCAGGGCAGGGCGGTGGTTTCCATGGAGGAAGGCTGGGGTGCTGTGCAGTCGGTAAGGGTGAAGGAAGACCCCAGAGAAAGGGTCATATTTGAACTCACCGTCGAAGAGTGAGCTCGAATACGGTCCAGGAAGGTAGGTAGAAGATTGGAGTTCAAGCCAAGCACAGCCAGAATACCTGCAGGAGAGGTTGAGCAAGCATGGCTCTATTTTGCTGCAAAACATTTTTGAAATCCATGTATAATTCTGTCATAATACACATTGCTCATGAACTTTTTAAAGACCCCTCACATACATGTCAAATCATCAAACTGTACACCTTGAACATATGCAAGTTCAATCTTCAAATGTACAGAATAAAATAGTAATAAGAAGGCATTGACACATGATCGCCAGATTATTAGTACAACTAAACAGATTTCCTTGATTAATGTTCATTTTTTTGTTGTTGTTGTTGCATCGATCGGGGAAACTTTGAACGTAAGACCTGAGTCAAATAATTGTATTTCTTTTCCTTTGAGTTCCTATTAGGTGTTATCACAATTCAGCTTGTTAAATTTTATATCCAAACCTACCCACGTTCATGACGGATATTTCATTTCATAGTGATATCTTCTTATTAAATCAGTATTTGTCTGATATCAAGAGTTCTGTAAGTGGCCTGGACTGATGGGGCAGAAATCTGCATGGACCTTTCTATTACTAGAGAAGAGTCTTGGCCTGCCCCTCCGCAGCTGCCAGTGTCAGGAAGAAGTACAATACAGCACTCTTTCAGCATTCGAAATTCCGAAAGAAAAGAAAAGTGCTTCTGTGATTGGCCTGGTCAGTGCGTGTGAAGTTTCAGTTCTGCAAGAGGACATTTTGGGAGACCTGTGTTGGACAGGTCGTTCAGGGCGTTCAGGAGATAGGCCTCGTGATACGTATTGTTCACACCCACCCACCCAGCCACACACCCACACACACCCACACACAGACACACACACACCCATACACACACCCACACACACACACCCATACACACACACCCCCACACCCACACAGACACACACACACCCATACACACACACCCCCCCACACACACAGACACACACACACCCATACACACACCCACACACACACCCACACACATCCACACACAGACACACACCCCCCACACACAGAAACTTGGCAGGTGATGGGTCTGTTTAGCACCTTGAGTGTGAGGATCCTCTCCTGGAGAGATGCAGATGTCAAAATATATATGCACATTAACACACGCACTTTTTCATATGTCAATTATACCTCAATAAAGCTTTAAAAAGAAATAACTGTTGTGGCCAGCAGCTGCGTGGTGGTTGAGACACTGGACTCCCACATGGCCGACCACGGTTCGAGTCCTGGCCCTGGCAGCTTGCTTTCTCACTTTCCCTCTCTCTCTGTTTGCCCTATACCAAATTAAAATTAATTAATTAAATAAACGGTTCTCTAAAAAAGAAATAACTATTTAAAACACAAGGATAATAATAATAATGTCAGCACAACTAAGGAGGAAATAAGAAATTTTGGCCGTCGGTCCTAAGCAGGTCATCGGCTCCCTCAGGTCGGGCCCAGCTCTGGGCTGGCACTTTGGAGCCCAGTGACGCGCGCCCGGCTGGGTCAGGGACCCCTGCGTATCAGGCCTGCCGGCGTTCCACCCGCCTTCCCAGTGCAGGCTTGGCCTCCGCTGCTCTCTCAGCTGAAATCCGTGGAGGGTCGGTATCGTTTCGACGGTGCGTCCACGTGGCCCACGCGTACATGAGTGTTCGCATGGGAAAACTCAGCACCGGGCCGCCCCCCCCCCTCCCCCCCCGACTGGAATGCGCGACTAGATGAGGGTCGCAGTGAAGACCACGAGGGATCCGAGCCTGCACCTCTCGCTTCTACTTTCTTGAGCCAATCAGTGGCCTGGATTACTCAATATTTGGGTCTCTCAATCATTTAAAATGAGGGGGAAAAAATGAAATAGCTCTTGGCCTAGCGCCAACATGAAGTGAAAACAGTTTGCAACAAGCATAAAACACTAACTTCGTAGTAAGCCAGTCGGTTAAAACAGAGACCATGAATACAGTTCTCAGGAATGCGTCAGGAAGCGCTCTCCGCATCGCCGTGACGTTCGGGAGCTGCGGTCGAGGCGTGGAGGAAGCTTCTCCTGGGACTCGTGGTGGGGCGATGCCGGCCCAGGAGAGGAGAAAATGAGCTTCAACAGGTCTTTACAACACCGTGTCAGTAACATGGCCTACCTCGAGAAATCCAAAGGCAGATTACCAACCCTTGGAAAACGCCAGCAATAAAATTTCCAATTCGAATCTAACAGATGGCGAATGTGGTGTTCGTGATATTTCGGGGAGTATGGGTGAAATTATAGTCTTAAGAACAAACATCAGAATTAGAACTAAAAGGGAGGAAGGAAGGAAAAGGGGAGCTGAGAGAGAGAGAGAGGGGAAAACGAGTAATAATTCTAATGCTGTGACGAGGAGGCCGGTGCCAGTCTCTGGGGGTTACCAGGCTGCAGGTCCAGGAGGCTCTGCGCAGCTGCCTGGAGGGAACCCTGCCCGACCGCACTCTTTTTCTTTTTCTTTTTTGTTTTCTCTTAGAGTTTTTGCTGCAGGGTATGCGTGCTCACTGGAGAGAGACAGAGAGAGGGAAAGTGAGAACACCCCCTGGGGGGATGGCCGCAGTGCAATCCCTTCTCCACTCTTCTCTCAGGATTCTGAGCACGGACGCCCACACGCCTGACTTGGTTATCAAGGGATCGGTCTGGGACTCAAACCACAGTTGACCACGTGGGAGTCCAGCACCCTAACTACTACACCGCCTGTGGGCCCCACCGACATCAAATTCTTAACAGGAACTATGCATGTGTCACTAGACTGATAACAAAAACTGAAAATAGGTGGTAAAGAAAACAGTTACAAAGACAGGGAGAAATCAATATGAAAAGCAGTACCCAGAGAGGAGTACGTCCCAGAAAGTAAAAGCAACTGGGGAGCTCGTGTCCCGCAGGATCGATGGAACTTTCTGGATGTTGGGCCTTCCTGCACCCACGCTGTACACCGCGTCAGCCACCAGCCATGCGGAGCAGTTGGAATTTGACTACCGTGACTGGAACTACATTTTGGTTTTACTTCCATTTAAACGGTTTCCTGTAGCTCGGACCCAGCAGGGACCGTGAACTGTACTACGTGGACTTAAACACAGGCTGGTCCCGATGTCGGCAGTCCTTGCATTTCACTACTGTGCTACTTTTTGAAAATTCACAGGTAAGAAGTGAACAGATAAAAAGTGACATAGAAATGGTTTGTTAAATAAGTTTTCACCAAAAAAATTCAGTATCACAAAAATTAAATACAGCACACTCGGATGCAGTTGCAGGGTTGACAGTATTTCTACCTTGGTCTGTGCCCACTGAGGGAGGACTGGTAACTCTCTGAGTCCTGTGAGCTCTTCACGGGAACCACGAGACCCAAGGGGGGCCATGGCAATCTCAGATGCACCGACCTAAAGCCCCCTGTTGGGAAGAAACCTGTCATTCTCCAGAGCTGATGCGCCAAGCTACCCTGAGCATGCTTGCTTCTTAACCGCACGAGTTCACGCCTCCGTCAGGGGGTTCTCGGGCCTGCTCTCAGAACGTCTGCGAGACCTGACAAGCACCACCTGCTGGCCTCACATGAACAAACGCCCCGCCCTTCTCAAGTGATTTCTCAAGTCCTCGTTATTCTTGCCAGCAGATATCTCTTCTCATTTGAGAGATGAGACATGGAAGATCGCCCTTAGTGTGGAAGAACAACAACCCTACCCAAACTGTCACGCACGCACTTTGGGGCGGAGCTCAGACTGGTCCGAGTGCGTGGGGTCACCAGGACGAGTCGGCTCGTGGCCTGTGCCGAGGAGAGTGCCGTGTCTCAGCACTATGCCGGTTCTTCACATCCTAGATCTCACAGTGGTGCTAGAAATGGGCCAGAGGACGGCTCATGACGGCGGTAATCCGTACAGTAAATGCATCGTGAAATCTTCCATTCAGAAAAGATGCCAATGAGTTTTTAAAATGCCATGTGTATCAGTAAGCCCGATAAGTCTAAAGTGGTCATGAGGCTGCCTTCCGGAGAGTGGGGCACTTCCGAGTGGGGTCTACACTGGGATCAGCAGGTCCTCACTCTCCCACCACACTCGGGGGTTCTCAGTGTCCTCTGGTGTTTGCAGACTGGAGCTCAGATCGACGCCTGCTCACCTCGGTCTGGTTCTGCTCTTGCCTGTGGGCATCTCTGGGGACTGCATTCTTCCCAGATATCAATTCCAGAAGGATCACTGGGCTATTAAAATTAATTAATATAATTTTATAATTAACTTTCATAATATTAAGCTCTTAATTATCCGGTAAGCAGCAATTACAAAGCTCCTGGTTCTTCTGCCTCCAGGTCCGTGACTTCTGTGTGGGAATTAGCATTGTAGCATGAAGTTCTGCTGCTTTCTGGAGACCCCAGGTCTCGAGGTCACTGGGCAGTGCATCTCATGAAGGGGAGGGTTGGTGAGGGAGGACAGCGGTACCCTGGAAGCTCAGCTCTGCCTCGTTTCCTTGGTACCTTGTGAGTCCTGTGTGGTCCCCCACGTCCGCACCATTGTATTCACTGCTCCTGAACTTCAGTCCCGATTCTGTACTTCTGCCCCTCCTTCTGTGGCCACTGGCAGCATTAAGGCATGTGTCATCGCCGAGGCAATAGGCTCATGGCCCTTGCACCACCGTCTGCTCTCGCTGACATGACTGTGCCAGGGCTGGACTAAGGGCGGGATGATGGCCACGCCCCCCACTCACTCATCATTCCTCTGTGCTGTGGAGACTCTTCACTGTGGAGGAATGAACTGGAAGGCCCAGTCTGGGCCGTGGCCTCTCTTTTCCTTTCAGAGTAGGCATGCTGGCAGAAGCCCCTCAAGGGAAGCCAACCCTCACATGGTCACCATGGTTCAAATCCTTGGTGTGGTCAGCTTGAAACACATTGCACACACACGTGAGTGCCCAAGACCTGATGGGCTGGAAGGCTGGTGAAGGGGATCAGACCCCATGATGCGACCAGACCCTGGGGAGAGTGCTCTTCTTTCTCTCTCACTGTCGAGCAGATGTGCATGTGCACTATCATAAATAAAGGGGAAAACATTAAAAAGAAAAACAACCTAGGCTGACCCCATCACCTAATAGGTAAGGGAGCCAGAACCTACATGGTAGACTACGGTTCGAGTCTTGGCCCCAGTGGGTTGAAAAACACTCCGTGTACATGCATGCATGTGTCCCAAATCCCAACAGGATGAGAAAATAGAAGAGAAGGGATTGTGGCATGACTGTGCCCCATTGGGTGTGCTTTCTCCCTCTTCTCTCTCAGTCTTTCTCTGGCAAGTGCATGCACTCTCTGGCAATTTAAAAAACAAAATTTGAATTATCCAATGCACACATTTCTAGCTGAGACCAAACAAGGCCACACTTTTTTTTTCTTCTCATCTCCACGTGGGACATTCTCAAAGGTTAACTACATAATAGGCTGTAAAACAAGCCTATATAAATTTATAAGTATAGAAACAATACCCAGTATTTTCTCTGACCACACCAGGATTAAACTTGAAATCAACCCCAGAAAAAGTCCTTGAAAATATACACAAACATGGAAACTAAACCGTCTACTCCCAAATGACTTTCAAACTACTGAAGAAATTAAGACTGAAATGGAAAGATTCATTGCAACTAATGACAATGAATACACTACTCTCCATAACCTTTGGGACAGAGCGAAAGCACTCATAAGAGACAAGTTTATAGCCATCAGTGCTCACCAGAAAAAAAACCAAAAACAGACAAGTGGCAAATAAATAACATTGCAACTTAAGAAACTGGGAAAACAACAACGACAATACAAAACCCCAAAATAAAAGAATAAAAGAAGTTGTAAAGATTAGAGCTGAAATAATGGAAACTACAAAAACTAACATTTTCCCCATGAACTTTTGAAAGTCTCCTTCTATGTCAAGAACCAGGGAGAGCCTGAGATTTCACCATACTTGCAAGATAGTAAGCTGGAACAATGACACTCGAAGACATTAACCTCTTCTGACAGAAACGTCTGGGAGCTTGTGATCATCTCCACATGCCTCTGCCCACACCGGCACCTCCTGGCACTGGCAACTTCCTATTGCAGTGAGGAATCATAAAGTCATCTCATGAAAGGCATTTTAATCAACAATTAAATGTTATAAAATAACGTCACAAGTCAACTCCGTATAAAACTGCCAATGAAGAAAACTGTGGTGATAACTGAATCAAAGAGCCCGTATCCCAGCAACTGTTCTCACCTCCATAAAGAAGGTCTTTGCCCAGTGCATCTCAATTTATTCCAACCTTACAGAAGACACATTTCTTAACTGCACAAATGCTAAAACATAAAAATAAAACATGATCTTAGAATTGTTGGAAATGTGAAGCTCAAGCTTTTTGGAAACGCAGAAGTTGATGAAAACAATAGGAACCTATAAAATTCCAGGATAAAAGGGAATTAAAATATTCACAACCATTTTCATACCATTTTCTTTTTCTTCACAAAACTCAATATAAATGCCTTTTTAGCCAAAATAACATATGCTGGCATTTCATACAACTGCATGATTTCTTTTTTTAAAAAAAAGTCTTGAAAAGATTCTAAATTCACTTAAAATCTAGGGCAGTAGAAGATTTTTCTCAGTCTACATGTGAGTCCTCAGTATTATTCATGGCATTCTCAACTTCCTTTTATATGATTTTGGCAGCAAACTGAACCTGTTAATAATGAGAGGATCCTGCTCACCACCAACATAAAGCACCGAATGAAGAATAGCAGTGTCTCTTGTACATCCATAATCCATGAATAAATGCAAACTGCTACTTTTTAAAAGTGAAACAGATAAAATTCTTAATGACTGGAGCGATATTTATACTACTACTCACATATTACCCTTGCATAATTCAATGTGCATCCCAATTAAATAAAAAAGATAAAAGGAGGCTTTCTTCTTATCAGAAATTGCACGGTTTTTTTTTTCTACGATGTGAACACATAGGTATTATAAAACCAGAATACCAAACATCCTTCCTCCCTATCATATTTACATGCATTTTTCTGCAACCTGATTCAGTTGAGGTTGGATTTTTTTAGAGCCAATGCTCTCTCATTAGAGGCAGCTATAATTCATTTTTCCATCTTGGAAGCTTCTAAAGCTGGTATAATTCCAAGAAGCACATCCTGTTTGGGGAAAATATATTTCGATAGGAAAATGAGACAAATGATCCACCCTGATGTGCCCTCGGGGGCTTGATGACACGCTCCACGGGACTTCGGGTGTCTCTTGTGGCGAAGCCATCTGCATTGATCAGTTGTATGTGGGAAGAGAGAAAACGAGGGGTTGGACTGGGAGTGGCACTAACGGGGACTTTGTGGCTGATTCTCACTTCTTCCCTGGAACCCTCGAGCCCCTCTGACATAATGGGTAGCCCTGTGGCTTGTGCTGATTGACAAAGTGGAGCCGAAGAAGAGTGTGGTCTCTGAGTGCGTGCCCTAAGGACCAGTGCCCAATCTTCCACGCCCTCTTTCTCTACCATGGCAAACCCTGAGGTCTGGGTTGGAGCGTCAGTGGAACTGCTCTTAGCCTGAGTACCTGAGTGACATCAGTGACATCAGCAGACCTCTGTGGGTGCCGAGGGTTCGTCATGAGCCACTTGGGTCTGTGTCATCTGCTGCTGCAGTGCAAGCTCGCTGCCTTGACTGAGGAACCCACACGTGCTGGATCCCTGGGAATCCGGCTTGAAATACGGAATGTTAGAAGCACATATTTACTTCCGGAGGGCTGAGTAGTCTATGAGCCTGTGCCACCCATTCAGTGTTGAGCCCATACACTTGTAATGGTTAGCTGAGCTTCTTCCTGAACAGGGGCCTTCTAAACGCATGGAAGTGTGTGCCATGTAAAACCATGCATCGATCTCAAAATATCTTTGCGCCTGAATCAAGCTGTACTTTAATTCCGATTCCCCTAAGCTTTTGGAGTATTCTCATAGAGTCCATTCTGTCAATTATTTTGCAAGTGTCCCGAGAGGATTTTCCACAGTATACTTAAATATACAAAAATTCAAGCTTTGTCTTTATACGAAGAAAAAGATCGGGGAACTGGGTTTCCCAGGAACCTGTAAGTCCTTTTCTACAGAGCATCTTTCCAGCAGAAATAGGAAGAAAACAAATATTTGAAAATGACATTGATAGAGCTGAGCTGGGACATTCTTCCCCGGTAGCTCCCAGGGTTTTTGGTGTGTGGGGGTTTGGGGCACAGGCCAGGCTGAGGGGTGGCTCCCGCCCTGCACCTTCCCTGCAGAGGGCTCTCTGGGACGGCCGTGTACTTGTTCTCCCTGGCCCATCCTTCGTTCATCACAGACTCCCGTCACGACAACGTAGGTTTATGACGTTAGCTCCTACGTGCTCCGTACTCCAACCTGTGAAGTAAGAACTGTCACCCCACGCGACAGACATGGAAATCCAGGCTCTAAGAGTGAGGGAACGTTCCACATCTACACTCTGCGTAAGTGATAGGGCCAAGGTTCTCTCTCATTCGGGGCGTCTTCCTTTAAAGCTCCTAACCTTTATTTTATTCAGTTATGATTCAGTATTCTTGCATGAATGGTTGAGAAAGACACGGAATGTATCTCGATAATAAGAAAGCACGGAGCGGGCGGGAGGCCCTCCTACACTGCAGAGACGTGAGGAGGCGTTCTGGTTGAAGACGAACTCGAAGTTCCTGTGATCGCTGATTACCTTCGTCTGATCTCCCCATGTGGGTCTCGGTGCAGAGAACTCCAAGAGCACCTTCGAGCGCCGCCTCTGCTCACGACGTCACTGGGTTCCAACTTTGCCTCTCTGTCCTTGCAGCCACGTTCCCTCAAGAGCCGGTGTTTTGGGGCAAGCAGAATGCCTTCCACCAACACATTCGAACACACAGAGATTTCAATTTTAGCATGTAGGTCACTGGGGAAAAAAGGACAACCATTCGTGGCAACGTTGTAAATTTACTGTGATGTGTTAAGGCCAGTGCAAGGTGACCCTGCCCGTCACCATCAGCTGCGCGGTTACATCCGCGCATCCAGGCAGGGACGAATGGGCCTCTGGGCAGTTGGTCCGCAATCTGGCAAGTTGCTCCCATCTAACACAACAGGAGGGAGTCTAAGCTCAAGTCTGCTGATTCCGCTTTGGCCTCCCATGAACGGTTTGGTAACAGAGTAAAATGCCATCCACAGGCTTATCCAACAAAATGGGGATAAAAAATACGTATTATGAAAAAATGATCACATCTTTCACATCAAAATAAACTCTCAGTATAATTCCATTTCCATAAGTCGTCTCGTACTTACCTTTCGTCGCCTCGATGTATTATTTTCCCCCGAGGAGCAGATTCGTTCTGCGAAGGTGTTTACCTTCTCCTTTCATCCTACGCACTTTACCCGTCCTCGCATCTACGAGACGGATGCCTTCTACGCTCCTTGTCACAAAGGGTCTTTCTCAAGATTTTTCCCAAAGAGTCTTTTAGGAAGGGAACACATGGGGAAGAAGGTAAAGTGAGTGACGACACCCCTGCCCTTTCCTCCACGAGTCTGGTCATTTGGCCTCACCCCGTCTCCACTGGCCCCCCACAGGCCCACCTCCAGAGAGGATTGCTTTGTCCCACAGAACAACCAACCTTGACTGAAAGAGTAAGGAGAAGCCTCGCGTGCAGAGGAAGGCACCCTCGTCCTCACCAGGCCTCCCGGAAGGCACCATTATTAGCGACTCCTTTGTTCATGCAGTCGTCAAGGGTGTCGCTGATACAGTGTCAGGAAGAGAGAGAGGAAGGGCAGCCCTACATTTGCCTTCAGTTGTGTCTGCCTGAGAAGAGATTCCCAGAAGAATTTGCTTTCATCTCTTTATTACAGATGAAGAAAAGATGACAATTTCTATAGTTACGTTGTTAGGTTTCTTCAAAACATCCAGAGAGAAACGCTCTCAGTTCGCACACAGGTGGGGGAGACAGGACTGCAGTGCGTACAGAGACACTCACTGATGGGCCGAACCCAGGAGCAATGGAATTGAACTCACTGGAGGTGGGGACACGGCGGTGACATTACAGATGAACATCCGAAACCTCCGTGAGTGCATCCACGTGTGTTCAGGGTTCGGAGGCCCGCTGACATGTGAAGAGGTCTGTGTCGACCCGCAAGCAGCCCCTTTCGCTTTGGAGAGAGTTCATCTAATGCTCTGACCTGGACACCCTCGTCACACAGGCAGCCATGGGGGTCCCTCGTCACAGGGTGGAGTGGGCACATACGACACAATTGTCATTGCTTCTGGGACACACATAACATAAAGCACGTCCTCCTGATGCTGGGTGAGGGCCTGCTCGTGCACAAAGTCATCTACGCCACTGTGGCCGAGCAGCGCACACAGAGCAGCCCATGGGCGGCTACATCCGAGTCTGGGCAGGACCCAGGGTCCTGAGGAACAGGTTAACGGGACAGGAGGATGGGCAGTGTGGCTGCGTTCCAGTCAGGTTTTAGGGACGCAGCAGCTAAGAGTAGAAAATAGCTCAAGGAGACGGAAAGAGCGGGTCTTAAGACCGATGTAAGGCGCTGATTCAACTGGAGCCCAGGAAGAGCAGCGAGCAGCTGCAGGGCCCAGCAGGTAAGCAGCTCACACCGGGTGCAGGAAGCGGCAGGTACAGACAACCCAACTCTTCCTTCCCACGGAGGATGAGCTTTGACAACCAGGTTGCCACATCAAATAGAAGATGCCCATTTATATTTTAATTTCAAAGAGAAAAATTTTTTTTCCAGTATAAGAATGTCCCCACTATTGCAGGAAATCTGCTGCCAGGACTGAGGGGCCTGTGGGACAGGAGGAACTGTTCTGTTAGCTCACTCCTGATGGCCAAGTCCTTCCTGCAGACAGCACCCCTCCTCCTCTCGTGTGTGCAAGCCCAGCTGGCTGTACCACCACCCAGTTGACTACCATTAAATCAATTCAAATATGGGGGAGCGTGGTTCGTAACAGATGGGCTTCAACACTGAGTTGTGGGAGTCTAGATTTGATTTTCCAGGGAGAGGAAGTTGGGATCTGAGCTTAATTCAGATCTGGCTGCATGTCTAAAATTTACTTAAGCAATTTTTTTATAATTTTGAAAAAAATCCTAAGAAATTGGATTATTTTTGTTTTTATTCGAATTTTCCATATACAGAATGAAGGGATTATTCAAATGGCTATACTTTACATTTTTAATAATGGTTTAGCCTTTTATATCAGAAATCTGTTGAATCAGGAGGAATGGACAGAAATAGCTTTGACTTATCTATCAGTTTAACATGGGGACTACCATCTAATCAAAGCTCGTGCGGGTCTGACTGTAACGTCTTTAGTAGTGTCCGAGTCACTCACTGATTCCTGGAGAAGTGACGGGACAGGGACCATGGAAGCTACACAGGACCACGACACGAGAAAGCATTCAAAGCCCGACGAGGACACATGAAGGCCCAGGCACCTCACCGAGGGAGGTGGAAATGTACTGAAGCAGTGAGGTACCTGGGCTCCTGGAATTCAGAGAAGAGAAAGTCAGGGGAAAAAGCCAGCAATGGCATTGGGAATGGCTGTGTTATTGTGCTTTTCCAGGGGTAACTGCAGGGGAGGGGAACGGGTGGCCCTAGGTGCTGAAGACAGTTCTCTGTTGGGTAGGGAGTAGCTTACAGGTCGGAATGAAGGAAATGACAGGTCCGAACCATCATCAGTACGCCACCACCCAGGAAGGCGTTACTAAGTGTGTTAGAGCTGTCACATGTGTCTCGGGGAGCTGAGCATTTGCACGGTACTAAAGTCATCCCACTGGACAAGTTTCAGAGAATAAGGGGGAAATCCAGCTGTCCACAGAGGGGTAGAACACGGTGACTCTAATTCAGCCGCCAGTCTCCTGTCACTCACCATTGTCAACCAGATGCCCGGCCTGCGATGGGGTACGGTGAGGGGGACACACATCCCGCGGCATGGCCGGTCGTGTTTGTGGGAGTCTCTTGAACTTTCAGACCCAGATGCTAGTTAGCAGACGCTTCAGGACAGAGCTAAAACTGCCCCACTAAGGGACATCCAAATCCGGAAGGCTAAATCGCTTCTCAGGACAGCCCACTGTGATATTCCCCCGACGAACAGTGTTCTGAGTAGAGAAAGCGGGGCGGGAGGTGGACGGTGCCCAAGGCCAGGGGACGTGAACAGTGTTCTGAGTAGAGAAAGCGGGGCGGGAGGTGGACGGTGCCCAAGGCCAGGGGACGTAAGAGCCATTCCCACCATTTCAGGGCACAGACATGGGTTTGGATCCGTTATGGGAAGACAGCTGGAAAGGGGAATTTTCAGACAACACAGGACACCTGCTATCACCCAGGATGCATTATTTGACATAAAAGGTACTCACTGTGAGCTCTGAGTGATCACGTACAGCACGACCCACGAGGGTGTCTGTGCACGTG
The DNA here is from genome assembly GCA_026018925.1 of Tupaia tana. Classification (NCBI taxonomy): domain Eukaryota; kingdom Metazoa; phylum Chordata; class Mammalia; order Scandentia; family Tupaiidae; genus Tupaia; species Tupaia tana. The sequence continues at coordinate 46,071,056 of JAKSZU010000019.1, forward strand.
CAAAGGGAGGGTCTGCAGGCTGGGGTGGGCAGCATGCTCTCTGCGTGGGAAAATGCCTCACCCCTTTCTTGGTTTTACTCATTTCTGTTTTCTAACTTTATATAGGGTCAAGACAGCTTTTGATACGACAATGACTTTTTTTCAAGTTTATTTCCTCCAGGAATAAGACAGACAGAGGAGGAGACGGAGAGAGGCAGCACCGCTCAGCACGGTCCCGAGGCCATGATCCGCCCGGCCACAGCCAGCCCAGCCCTGCATCGTGGGCAAGCACGTGCCTGGGACAGGCAGAGACCTCCGGACCTGAGCTGGGAACCTTCCCAGCTGAGGTGGCCTTTCAGAGTGTGCCATTTCACCATTGCAATGTATCTTTAATTGAAAAGTTAAAATGAATATTCCCAAGAAACATTCATATCTATTCAAAAAAATTATTGGGCTTTGTTTCTCAAAACTTTGACTTAAGTTTGAGGCAAATGCATTCTCCTTAAAGTTTCTGAAAGGCGAAATAACATGCTTTCTGTCCTTTTGACTTCACAGAGTTTTCCAACTTAGCCTGGAAGAAATTCTTTCTAAATCCCTTGAGAAAACTCTATCTTCACTGAACTTTTGATCCTACCAGAAGCAATATTTGTAAAGAGAAGGTCTGTTGCTTCTCCTTACAAATTCAGTCTGATGTTAGATCAAAGACATTCGGATAAACATGGGGGCGACAGTTTCAAGTTCAAGATAAATTCCTAATTTAAACTTCTAAAGAAGTTTTTGAAGCTTTTACTTAACTATAACAAAAGCTTCAGGAAACAGGATGAAAGATGGAGTTTAAAAGTAACAGGAATAACATTAGGAAAGGTATCCAAGCCCTTAATGAGCTTTATTAACAGCTTTAAGACTGAAAACCGAGAAAGGCAAAACGAATGGATTCAGATATATGTGGAAGCGTCACAGTTTTAAGATTTATGTAAAAATGTTCATGGAAGATCACTTTTTTCCACTAGAGTCTGTGTAGTCAATAGCTTGTTTTCACAACAATATCTAACACAGGGCATTCCAAAGAGGAACTTACTCAATACATATTCAATGAAGTTCCTCCAACTGAACAAAGAGAATTTTCCGTGATGCATATTAAAACTGTTTTTAACCAACTGTTTGAAAATGAGAAAATGTAGTTAGGCGGGGTTTGTGTCTGAAAACTGCTCACAGTTTTTTTTTTATATTTTATGCCCCCCCCATATTGATATTTTAGGTAGGAGAAAGATAGCAGTTAAATGTAACCTCACAGACAACTGAGTCTTGTAATACAAAGTATTATCACTGTCTACAGATCCACAACGCCTTATGTGTAAGTATTATAGCCAGATATATTCGGAGAGGAGAAAGTATGAAACTTCGGAAGGAAATATAATGCATGCATCCAGGTACGTGGCGTTGCTGGGACAGTTGCAAGAATGCCACATAACCAAATGCATGGATATCTGCCATGAAATGCAGGAGTATCTGAAGTGAAATAAACTTACAGGCAGATTTATGTCAGTTGAGGTCCAGTTTTGGTAATGAGTTTTGGTGGTGAATTTCAAGCCAGCTTTGGGTTTTCAGAGCTTTGAGGCCTGGGGATGAGTCCTAGAACTGAGAACAGCGTCATTAACGATAACCTGTCAGGAAGTAAACTCTACGCGTGGAGTTTTTCTTTTTAAGAGAGATTTTTGCTATAGGGTGTGTGTGTGCTCACCAGAGAGACAGAAAGTAAGAAATCACCCCCCCGGGGGGATGGCCACACCACAATCCCTTCTCCTCTATTCTCTCGAGACTCTGGGCACACACGCACTCGCGCCTGGTGTGAGTTGCAAGCCTCCGTGTGCAAGACTTGAACCGCGGTCGACCGGGTGGGAACCCAGCAACGTAATCATTATACCAGCTGCTGGTCCCTACTCACGGCCTTCTGAGCTGACACACGGAAAGTGATTATTTCAGAGCTTCAGCTTCAGGGCATGTTTTAATCTCACCCTCGTCTTCACAGCGAGTTCGTGTTTTCAGTCTTGAGTTTCTGGTCCTCCCGGAGAAAGACAACGCCGCTTCAACAACAGAGGCACGTGCATCTCTTTTTCGTTTATGATTTTAAAATGACTCACAGACAGGACTAAGCTTTCTCGTCACCTTCCCCTTTCCCGTGGACCCCACACTGTCCAGCCCTCAAGAAGTCCATCGGCAGATACGTCCGTATGGCTGGGGGCTTGCTAGTAGTTTTGGTTTTCTTTTGTTCACCAGAGGGCATGTGTGCTCCCCAGTGAGAGACAGAGACGGAAGGGAGCAGGCACCCCCCTCAGGGCACGGTCACACTGCACTCCCCCCCCCTCAGGACTCGGGGCTTCCGCAGGCACCTTCCTGGTGAGTTTCTCAGGCCGCCAGGTCTGGGGCTCGATCTGGAGTTGCCTTAACCGCCAGCCACTGAGCCGCCCTGACGCTGGCATCCACGATTCTACGGTCCCGTGGTCTCTGCTCATTCAGCAAGCAGTCCTCCCTGCAAACAGTGTCCACGCCCCTGCCCCGGCCGGCTCTCTTCCCAGCACTGTCCTCGGCACGGAGAAGCCAGAGCAGAGGATCCCCCGTGAGCAGGAGGAGCCTCAGAAAGAACCCAGCACACACACAGACCAGGAGCTGTGAGTACAGGCGCTCAGAGACACGCGCGGTTGTCGGCTTTGCGTTCTGAAACACGGGGGGCTCTGCCGTCGGCATCTCTGTACACCACAAGGTGCTCCCAGAGCACGCCTTGACACTCTGTGTCGGCTAAAGGGTGCTGGCCCCCTGCTTCCTGCGGGGGGAGCGCTGCTCGCGTCTCGCTGTCGGGGGAGGAGAAACCGGCTCTCCAGGCCCAAGGATGTGTGTTACTTGGCGCATTTCCCCTCCTCCTCCTTTAGTTAGCAGCTCGGTTCTGATGAACGGGATTTGCTGTTTTGGTGGCAACTTTCAAAGGGGAAAAGTGGCCTTGGCAGCAGCCAGGTCACGGGGCTCGCGCACAGGTGGGTGCTCCAGAGCTGAGTGGGAGGGCCAGAGCGGGCACAGGCTGCAGCGGCTCTCCAGAGTGGGCCGCACTGCTTCAGCTGCCAAGGGGTCACGCACTTCAACCACGGGTTCTGCTTTTCGTCTTTAGATTTTTGCTACAGGGTACATGTGCTCATCAGAGAGACGGAGAGAGAGAAATCACCCCTCAGGGGTATGGCCATGGCACAACCCCTTCTCCTCCATCCTCCTCCGGGGCTCTTGGGCATGCACGCATACACACCGCCTATGAGTTTCCAGATGCTGGGTCTGGGACTTGAACCACAGTCAGCCATGTGGGAGTCCAGCACCTTGATCACCACGCCACCTGCTGGCCCCGACCGTGGGCTTTATTTTCGAGGCTTCTGTACCAACTGCTTCTGCCCCGTGAACCCGCCCCTCCCTGTCTTCGCTGCACCGGGGAGAGCTCCGTTTCGGAAGGCTCCGTGTTGACTGTCCGCTCAGACCCGGCTGCAGGCAGGACGGACTAGGAGGACGCGGGCTGTAAAGTTCATGTTCTGATGTTCTGGGACATGGGGCCTTCCAAAAGGAGGAAAGCAATATTTAAACACAGGGTCCCCTGGAGAGGTCTCTCCGGGGTTCTGGTGTCCTCACAAGCTAGAAGTCGAAGCTCCGTGGGTTCAAATCCCAGCGCGACTCATGGACTTGCTAGTCAAACTTGCGCAGCCTCAGGTCTCCTGCCCGGAAGACGCCCGAGATCCTCCGTCTGTCCCTGAGGACCATCTGTGAAGACGAGCGGCGAGCAGGAAGGAGCCTTCCCCGCGTACCGGTGCACAGCCCCCAGCCTCTCCCTCCCAGTGCGCTCCGGCCGTGAGCCACGGGGACAGCCTGTCTGACAAACCGGCACCTGGCTGAGTCGCGCCCCGCCATGCACTGGCCCTTCTGCAGCATCTGTCTGCTACTGCCCTGCGCCAGAGGGGGCGCCCACTTCCGGGGCTGGGCGGGGACGTGTGCCTGTTTCTCACCTCCTTCTGGAGTGGCGCGAGTCCTTGGCACCACCTCCACCTCGCTGCGCTGCGAGGTCACCGCCAACCCTCCTCTCAGCTCCTCTCAGCGTCCCTAACCTCGCGGGTCCTGGTGGGGAGAGGGGAGGCCGCAGCCCTCCGTGGGTAGAATGATGTAGGTGCCCTGGGAGTGCAGTTGGTGTGGTGTAAAGAGGAGAATGAAAATTGGGTCCGAGATGTACATTAGCCCTTCCCACCGCGGCCACTGAACCCTGGAAAGAGTTTTTCAAGAAAGATACAGAGTTGGCTGAGCGTGTAGAAAGCAGGCAGGCGGCTGCACCTAACCTTGGGGAGACAGCCCGAGCACAGAGGGTTCAAGGGTGCAGAGGCCCACGCTGCCCGGGGCACCGGGTGTTGCGGACGGGGCGGCACCAGTGTCCAGGCTGTGGCCTTCTCTGCCTCCCATTTGAGGTGCAGGTGCACAGACCTACCCGTGAGCGAAGGCCTGGATTTCCCACAAACTTAGAACTGGCAGTAACGACAGGCTGGGAAGCCGCTGTCCACGTCGAGGCACGCCGCGTTTGCACCTCCAACCCAGAGAAGCCTCGCGGGCCGCAGTCACCACCGGGGCTTCCTGGTCTTTGCTCTGCCCCGTGGACAGCCGAGGTGCCCAACGTCCTCATCTCACAGAATTGCGCTCCTGGCGAGCCCTGGCCCGCCGGGCTCTGCCAGTCCACAGTCGACGCAGGCCTGTCTTCTCCAGGTCCCAGGAATACCTGAGTCAGGCCAGTGCACAGTGTGGACCGCGGCCACTGGCGGGTCTCGGGCACGCAGGCACGTGGCGGGACACTGCCCGAGGCCTGGTCCGGGAAGCAGTGGTCCGAACACACGCGGAGCCAGCACGAGGCCTTTCCTGGGTACGACGGAAGCAGGAGTGAGGGATTTCTTCCCCCTTTCCCTCTCTCTTCTCAGCTATGAAGGCTGTTTGCGTCGATCCCAGCCTCACACCTGAGGGTTCCAGGCCGCCTTGCCCGCTCCTCGGTGGCTGTTCAACCTGCCTCACACGCAAGGCCGGCTGCTGTTTGCCAGAGAACAACCAGTATCCTTTGTTTCTTGAAATTCTAAAAAGCTTTGTTTCCTAAAATAAAAATGGTCCTTGAGCTCCATAAGGACGGGAGAAAAGGGAAAATTAAATTTAGATTGAGCCTTAAATCGGGTTTCCAAAGTCGACGATTGAACATCAGCCCTGTTCCCGTAACCAGCCTGCAACTCCCATATTGAACAGGGAGCAGCAGAAGCCGATTTTAAATGGAAAATTTCAAACACGTCTAAAAGCAGAGAGCCCCGAACGACGACCCACAGTGGCCCCGGAGCCCACTCCTGTGCTGTCTCCTCGTGCCAGCTCGCCCTTCCAGAGACCTAACACAGCGCGTGCAGGGCCACGAGCAACAAGGAGATGTACACCTGAACTGTGCAGGGGAGGCCTGCAGCCAGCCCGTGGTACGGGGGTTAGGTGGCTGGACCCCACAGGTCTGGCTGAAGGTTCGAGTCCTGAGTCCGGCGGCCTGAGAAACATGCCGTGTGTGTGCACGCACACCCAAAACCCCACAGGAGGGAGAAGTGGAGGAGAGGGGTTGTGGTAGGACGTTCCCATGCGGGAGCTTTCCCACTGTCCCTTTCTGTCCCCCACCCTCACCCCCGCAACGTGTGGGCCCTCTGGCAAAATTTAAAAAGACAGAGAGAGAGTAGATCCTACGTGTTCGTAGCCCCACACCCAATGGGAACTGTTGGCTTGTCAGAAAAGTCATGACTTACTTTTCTGTTTTTCTATGCAAAAATGTGTGACAACACCCGACAGCCCGGTCTGGGAGGGGCTGGCGTGCTGACCACCCCGACTGTGGCAATCACTTCACGAGGTGCTCGAACAGCTGCCTACCAGAACGTGCGGCCCCTGACTCTCGTGGCCACCAGCCACACCTCCAGGAGGCCCACGAGCGTGAGCAGGAGCAGGACGCGTGTCTGCCGGCTCACCCACCAACAGGGCGCGCACGAGGGAACTTTGCAGAGTCCATGGGAATGAATATCACGGGAAAAATGCACGAATTCACATTTTTTTTTTGTACCAAAATAAACTCACTCTGATATCATGTTTGCACAAAAGCCCCTTGTAGTGCTCAGGTGCCGAGCACATCGGCTGGACTTTTCATTTGCTTTCAGACATGTTTACGTCTCGAATTTCATTTTCTTTGGAAAACAGTTTGGTCGTGTCTTAAAGCGTTCAACACACTCTCCTCTTAACACGCACCTCAGCCCTTCGGCTCACTCCGTATTTACTCAAGGGAGCAGAAGACGTGGCCGCGCACACACTGGGACACGACGCGCACGGCAGCTTTCGCGGGGAGTGCCAACCTGCGAACAACCCAGACTCCTGGGCGCGTCGTCTGCCTTACCCCACTCCCAGGGCACAGAAGGAGCGGTCTCACGGTGACACAACGCAGCCCTGCTCAGAGGACGCACAGGAAAGCCCGTACGCGTGCTACACGTAGCTGCACCTCAACACGGCTGTTCTAAGTGAGAGAAGCCAGACAGGACAGGTGACGTCTGCATGTTCCGTGTATAAGAGACCAGAGAACGAAGTGACCTCCATGACACAGAGCAGAGGTCGTGTGGACAAGGACTGGGAGGGCCAGGTGGGAGTGACGGGAGAGACCAAGGGGCACAGGCCAGTTGGCTTCACCGACGGGACGCTGCGACAGGGATGTGCACACGTCAGAACTGCCAGACTGGAGGCCTGAAAACACACGCCACTTACACTCAGTAAAAGCAACTTTTATGAACCAGTAAGAGCTGGTTTCCTTTTTGTAGAGTCTCCTTCCACACACAGGAATTACGGGAGTCTGCTGAAAAGCAAGCCCCCAAGTTCCTCTTTTTTAAAAAAATACAATTTATTTATAAGTTTTTCTATGTGCTAGAAAGACAGAGGGAGGGAGGAAGAACACCTTCAACAGGGTCTTCACGCCAAGCTCCAACTCGGCCGCCTCCAGGTGGTGGCTCACGCATGCCCCGCACACTCAGGGAGGTCTCGGGACGTGAACCCAGGGCCCTCTCAGGACCTCATGGGAGTGAGTGTTGCAGAGCACAGGTCCTAGCACTGCACCACCACCTAGCTCCCAAGTTCTTTTTCCTCTTGTATTGGTTCTGACTCAAAGGACAGGTTTGTCTTGTGAAAAGTCTTTAGGAGTCAGGGCCAGCAGTTGGCATAATGGCTATGTTGCTGGACTCCCATGTAGTCGACCATGGTTCGAGTCCCAGACAAGGTGGCTTAAACTCACGTCAGGTGCGTGTGCGTGCGTGCCCAAGATCCCGAGAGGAGAGCGGAGGAGAAGGATTGTGGCGTGGCCATCCCCCCAGGGGGTGATTTCTCGCTTTCTGTCTCTCTGTCTCTCTCTGTCTGTTTGGCGAGTGCACGTGCCCTGCAGCAAAAAAAAAAAAAAGAAGAAAGAAAAAGTCTTTAGGAGCCAGGGGTTCCTCCGGCTCCCGTAGGCACTGTGTGAGGAGGTCCCCGACAGATGCCGACGGGACAGTCGGGCACTCGCTGCTCACCTGCTGCCGACTCTCGCGCGACCAGGAGCCCATCCTGCAGCAGGGCGTAGTGACTGCCAGGCTAGCGTCTCTGGGAAGGTGGCCGGGCGCTGAGCAGGGCACTCTGAGGCCGGCCCACATGGGAAGGCTCGGCCCCTCCCCGAGACCCCCAGCGCTGGTGCCCGTGACCCAGGCTGGCCAAGGCTGAGGGCCAGGTCACAACGCCAGGACCCTGTCGGGGTGCCTCTCTGTCTCCCTCTCTTACGGGAGAAATAAACAAAACGCAATAAAAACAAACAAGCGAACAGGAAGCCCGCGTTTCTGAGACTGGCGTAGCGGCCCAGAAAGAGCTCAGACAGGAAGGCAGCGGGGGGCCTTGGCGCCCCCCCCCCCCCCCCCCCCGCTCTGAGGGCTCCGTACGGCGTTTAAGCCGGGCTCCCTAGTGTCCTCGGTAAGAGAGGGCTTCTGACCAAACTGAACACGCTTCAAGATACGTGTCGATAATGCAGCGTGAGCGGCTTTCGTGTCTCTTATCTCACGGACGTACATTTTTAGGTGACAGACGTTAACTTTCACGAACTGGATACTAGCACCGAGTTCTGGCACGTCCACGCAGCAGTACCGGGAGCGAGTGGTTCGGGCACTGGCCGACACCGCCCGGCGCACCGCGTGCCCGCTGCCCTGCTTCCTGTCTGGAACCGAGCCCCGCGGCCCGCGGCCCCTCCCCACCGGGTCTCAGCGTGCACGCTTCCACCGCCGCTCTCCGCAGCCACCGACCTTAAAATAGCACCAGCCTCAGCGCCTCCACCGCTCCCCAAGTGTCAGGCCAAGACTCACTGAATAATCGTCCCAGCACTTGGCACCGCGTCCCCGACGGTTATGAATACGCGAGGACGTCTTTGCAAGGCTGCAATTACAGGAAGCACTCAGCACTTGGCTCAGGCCCCTCGGTCCCCTGCTCTGTCACGAACGGAGCAATGACATGTAGGATGCACGAGCAGCGCGGGACACCCAGGCGTGGGGCCCGCCACGGTTCCCGCGGGGCACGTGCCTCACAGTGCACTGACAACGGCGTTTCAGGGGAATGGACGTACCCCCGACACATTTTTTTAGATGACATTTATCTGCTCTTCAAAAATGAAAATGTTGAAATGAATTAAAATTAAAGTGCTCAAAAATTAAAATCCTGAAAAATTTTTTTTTGAGAGGTTTTTGCTACAGGGTGCGTGCGTTTGCCAGAGAGACAGAGAGACAGAAAGCGAGAAATCACCTCCCAGGGGGGATGGCCACGCCGCAATCCCTTCTCCTCCATTCTCCTCTCAGGATCTTGGGCACGCATGCAGACGTGCCCAGCGTGAGTTTTAAGCCACCGGGTCCGGGACTCGAACTGCGGTCGACTACGTGGGCGTCCAGCGACATAGCCATTACGCTAACTGCTGGTACCCTGAAAATATTTTTTTTGTCAGATTTTTGCTATAGGGCATGTGTTCTCGCCAGAGAGACAGAAAGACAGAAAGTGAGAAACAACACTCAGGAGGCATGGCCACGTCACAGTCCCTTCCCCTCTATTCTCCTCTTGGGACTTTGGGCACGCATGCACACGTGCCCAGCATGATTTTAAGCCACTGGGTCCGGGACTTAAACCATGGTCGACTACATGGGAGGCCAACAACGTAAGCTTTATGCCATCTGCTGGTCCCGAAAATGTTCTTTATAACTGAGGAAAATCAGTAAACTCTGTCCGTCCATGGGAAACTTGCATCGGGAGGGAAAGAGTGCACCAAATAAGGAAGAGGAGCTTCCAGTCGAGGAGACGGCAGCGTGAACCTGGACCGGGAGCTAGGGCTGTCGGGAGGGAGCGCCCGCCCTACAGGGAGGTCTCCGAAAGCAAGCCCAGAACTACGCCTTGTGGGCCAGCCTCACGCGACCGCTGCATGCCACCTGGTCCCTACGCCTGGCTGTCTAGGGCCGGGGATTGAACCCAGGCCTCTGCATGGCCTCGGCCTACCCAGCAGCAGCAGCCAGCATGCAACACACAGCAGGGCCCAGTTCCTGCCATAGGCATGTGGGTTTGTCTGAGACAGACAGACAGAAAGTGCAGAATCAGCCCCCGGGGGAGGGCCATGCCGCCATGGCTCTCCTCCACTCTCTTCCGGGGATTTTGGGCATGCACACACATGCACTGGCATGATTTTTAAGCCACCAGGCCCAGGACTTGAACCGCGGTCAGCCATGTGGGAGTCTGTCTTAACCTCTACGCCAGCTGCTGGCTTCCCCAGGGTCCCTTTGCAAACTCGTCCAGACACTCAGCGAACACAGCAACATTAGCCACTCTGTACGCGATGCCAGAGCTTAAGCATTCAGGCAGGAGCCTGCCACAGCCGCTGTCCTCGAAGAACCGATGGCCACCAAGAGAAACAGGGAACATGGATTTTGAGAGGTGGGACCTGCTGGCTGCCTCAGCAGGGCGCGCGAACCCCCGGCCCCCCTGAGTCCTCTTGCTAGAACGAGGGGGCCCCGTAAACAGAGCGAATGGTGGTGAGGAGGTGGAGCTGGCCGCTGTGGGGCAGGTTTGTCTGTCGACCATCGGGCAGTGAGGTCACCACAGTGGCCAGGGCTCCCCTTCAGAGAGAGCAGAGGCTGAACCACTGTGTGTCGGGGCCCCTGCACTTGTTTATGAGCATCTTCCTTCCCGGGAGAGAGAGAGAGGGAGAGAGGAGGGAGAGAGAGGGAGGTGAGCCCCGACAGGTCCTCCTCCCAAGGCCGCCCCAGCCCCGGCCAGCCTGGATCACGGGCAGGCGCTGCTGGCATGGAGCCAGGACCGGGTGGTCAGCTGTGCCAGCACTGGCCCCTCGAGGCCCGTTTTCCAGGCCAGCTGTGAAACGCGCTTGACTATAATGTGTAAACCCACACAAACCCGCAACGTTGGCATGCAGTTTTTGAGTGAAGTGTTACTCCTCCATTCGTGCTCATTCATTTTCTATACCCAGAATCTGGCCAATGCTGCAGAGTGAAGCTCGTACTGATGTGACAGGGGCATCGTTTAAGAGTTAGACGACCCGCCGCCTTATTACCCCAGGGGCCGAAGGCGTGCCTGTGGACCAAGGTGAGGACATCTTATAAACCTGAGTTCACCTCGGTGCTAATAAAAACCACAGTATGTTTCCTTCCCCCTTGGAAGGGTTTAGAAACCAAGGTGTAGGGGCCAGCAGATGGCGTAGTGGTTACGTCGCTGGACTCCCACGTGGCCGATTGCCGTTCGAGTACCGGCCCAGCGGTTCTAAACGCACACCAGGTGCTTGTGCATCCCTGCCCAAGATCCCGGGAGGAGAACAGAGCAGAGACGACTGCAGCATAGGTCCCCCGGGGGGGTGATTGCTCACTTTCCTGCTCACTGTCTCTGTCTCTTTCCATCTCTCCAGCAAGCACATGTGCCCTACGGCAAACAAAATCAAAAACCACATAGTCATGCGAGCTGGACACGCAGGTGCTGTATGTGAGGGGCACTCAGCGAGCTCCTGTCCGGGCCCCTGGGTCTGTCCGGCCAGGCGCCGGCTCCTCCCGCCACCACCTGCGGTGCAGTGGGGGTCAGGCGAGTCGGCGGACGGCAGGGAAAGAGCAGTGGTCGATTCGCAAAGGCGGAAACGCCAGCGCTGAAGGAACTGGACACTGCGTTACAGCGACGCCCGCCTCCCAGGACGGCGCTGCTCCCCTCAGAGACGTGGCTATTCTGGGAACGTGGTCAGTCCCAGATGCTAAATCAGGAGGAGCGCGGGCCGTGTGAGCTCAGAAGCGCCTGGCTCTCATCTCCCTGCCCTTCCTGCGACCGGGTTGTGGGCAGCCCGTCTCCAGCTGCCTTGCTTTCAGGAAGGTGCATTGTGTACCGTAGGTAGGAAGCCCAGCTCTCGCATTCTGGCAACGCCGTGCTCTTTCCTCCCCCAGCTAGCACGGTCGGCAGACAGAAGGCCGTGGAGGAGCAAGGAGAAAAGCCGCTCCCACCCGTCTCAAACCTGGGCCTCTGTTTTCTTCCCGCTCCTCGCACGGTGACAGGAAAAGACTCTCCGCTTCCTGCCGGCACCTGGACAGGGGCTTCCACGGAACACGGGGTGTGCACACCGATCCCGAAGGACCGCCAGACAGCCCGGGGGCGCCCTGGCCGGCTGCTCTCACGGGAGGCTCCTCTGCACCTGCCTGTCACCCAGGGGACGTCTGTGCAGGAGGCCACCTCCCCGCCCCATGGCAGCCGTGTGTGGGCCACCCTTCCTGTGCCCAGACTTTCCGTCACTCCTGGTTCGGTTGGAGAAGGGGGCGCGATCCCCTCCTTTGGGATGGGAGGTGACACAGTAGTGGCATCAGCCCTGCAGAGAAGCTCGGATGCTCTTACGTGAGAGAGGCTGATCGCGCCACGTTTTTTTTTTCTTTTAAAGAATTATTCATTTAATTGTATTTGTTAGTATCCTTTGATTTGACCAGAGAGCGACACAGAGGAGAGCGAAAGCAAGCTCCCTGGTGTGGGACTTGAACCGTGGTCAGCCATGTCAGAGTCCAGTGCCTTCATTGTCCAGTGCCCCACCTGCTGGCCCTGATACTGTTCTTTTTAAAACTGGACTCTGCTGGGAACCAGCAGTTAGCGTAATGGCTATGTCGCTGGACTCCCACGTAGTCGACCGCGGTTCGCGTCCTGGACCTGGTGGCTTAGAACTCGCGCTGGGCGTGTGTGCGTGCGTGCCCAAGATCCCGAGAGGAGAACGGAGGAGAAGGGATTGCGGCGTGGCCATCCCCCCTGGGGGGTGATTTCTCGCTTTCTATCTCTCTGTCTCTCTCTGTCTGTCTGGCGAGCGCACGCGCCCTATAGTGAAAAAAACCTCTCCAAAAAAAAAAAAAAAACAAAAAAACCTGGACTCTGCTAATTCAATGCTGAGATGATAAGAGGTTTTAGTAAACGATAACTGTCCTTTTCTAAAAGCCGAACAACCACTCGACAACACGGCGAAGCACATATTTCTGTATTACCCCGAGAAAGAGCCGACTCAGGAGAACAGAAGCTTCCTTTCTGTGCAGTCAGCACAACCCGGGCCGTGTCTGCATCTGCTCAGGTACATTCCGAGCACTGCCCCCCGCACACAGCGTATCCGTACTGCGTATTTCTCTAAGGCCGGAGGACGTGTCCCCTCCCGCAGCACGCCCTGCTTCCCGCCTGCGCTTCCCTGGGTCTGTCTCCACGTGAAGGACCTTGTCTCTGAGCCGCTGGCGGAGGCGGTGACCCTGAGGGTTTACAATGTGCAGACTGCAGTTTCTGTCCTTAGATCAGGAACGTCCAGGGACCGGCAGATGGCGTACTGCTTACACCGCTGGACTCCCTCGTGGTTGACCGTGGTTTGAGTGCCAGACCCGGGGTCTTAAAACTCACACCAAGTGTGCGTGCGTGCCCAAGATCCCAAGAGGAGAAGGGATTGCGGTGTGGCTATCCCCCTGGGGGTGATTTCTCGCTTTCTGTCTCTCTGTCCCTCTCTGTCTCTCCAGCAACTGCACGCGCCCTATAGCAAAAACCTCTCAAAAAAAGAAAAGACAGGTACGTTTAGCAGTGACGATGTGTAAGCAGCAGAGCCTCCCAGCCCGAGCTGCGGGGCGTGGAGGTGACGCTCCCAAACCTAGCAGCTCCAAGCAGTGGGTTTATTTCCGGGGTGCCAGTGATGCCGGCTGCGGCCAGTGGGCAGGAGATCTCGGACTCCAGTCACCGGGCTGCGGGTCGGCAGGACAGTCACCCTCTCTGTGTGGTGTGGTCCCGCACTGTGACCAGGCGGCTCTGGGAGGGCCTCCGAGAACCGAGTTCCCCATTCGTTTGTGTCCCTCACCCCGCTCTCCAAGGGGCACAGGACGGCCTAGTCATGGGCTCAGGAAGTGGAAAGCCAGAAGTGTCATGCAGCCCTTCGCACATGTGGGCACTCCACGTGGGGTGGCGGGGTGAGTGCCACGGGTGGTGCCTCCCAGGTCCGAGCCTCAGCTGAGGACGCTCGAAAGGTACTGGGGTGGAGGGGAGCTCCAGGAAAGAGTAGCCGAGAGGGTGACGCTGCAGATAGGGACGGCGTGTGGCGGTGACCCCACCTGGGGCGTTAGGCCACACGGCACACGCGAGATCTGTGCGTCGATCTCAGGAGAGCGTGCAGAGGCCAGGCAGAAGCGGGGAGGGACCGATAACGGCAGACAGGCATCCCGCCGCTGACCACAGAGGCCTCTCCCTCCCATTCAGACACAGGCGAGGGTCGCAGATGGCTGTCCCCGTGGCACTGCGGCGTCTCAGGTAACTGTGAGGACGCGCTCCTGTTAAAATGCGTCCCTGGGGCTGGACAGCGGCTCAGTGAGAGTACAATGCATGTGGGGCTGACGCACAGGGAAGGGTCCAGGTCCGAGCCCAGAGCCTTCGCTGCGTGCCACGGTCTGAGGCCGGCTGAGGCCGGGAGTGGACTGTGACATGGAGACCTGTCTCTCCGTCCACAGCTCTCACGACGGACTCCCACGTAGTCGACCGTGGTTCGCGTCCTGGACCTGGTGGCTTAGAACTCACGCACGGCCTCGCCTCTGGAGCCTCTCGCATGCATTTGCGTCTTGGAGCAGGTCAGTGCATAAAACAGCACAGCAGAGTAAAGAACACGAGCGGAAGGCCAGAACGCCGGCCGGGAAGGTGGGCGCCCGATGGAGGGAGGCGTTACGAAGGCAGCCTCTGCACTGAAAGCCAGGGAACACTGAAAGCACGATGCCTCGTGTGCACGAAGTGCCTGAGTGAATACCCCTCCTGCTCCGCTCCGCACGGACACGCGGGCACAGCAGGACCCGGACGAGCCCGAGCGCAGTGCCCGCGGTGTCTCCGGCCCCGACGGCTCTGCTCGTCAGAACTGACTGACACTGTGGGAGCTTAATCGCGTCACTGATACGAATCCATTTTTAAAAGAACAAGAGGGAAAACTGCAGCTCCGGATTCCCTAAAATGACCATTTTCATGGTGCCATGTTATTTTCCAAAGTCTATTCTGACATTACTTTGGGGGAAAGTAACTTATTCATAACGAAGTCAGTACGGTTTGTTCTTTGCTTACCAGGAGCAGAAATAAGCATAGATTGTAAAAAAAAAAAAAAAGCAAGTCCCAGGAAAAAGTTTCATTGCTTCAAAGTCGCCTCAGACCTCTGAGGACACTGCCAGGGTGATTCTGGTGCTGGGGCCTCTGAGGGCACTGCGAGGCTCTTCAGAAGTGCCCAGGCAGAGGCTGGCGAGCTGCAGCAGCGGGAGGCAGTGCCAGGTGACCCACGGCCCCTGCCGTACCACGGGAGACCGTGCGGGCTGAAGGGCAGTGAGTGGCTCGTAGGCCGGCAGCCACAGGGGAAGGAACGCGGGCAGGGCAGGTGGGCACGAGGTTAGAGAAGGGGCCGGACAGGCCCTGCAGGCCCCAAGCCTGAGCCAGGAGCTTGGTTCGGTCCCCCTACGAGACTCTGGTGGCTGAGCGCCTTTCCTGGGCAGCGCCGAGTGAGGGGGGTCTCTGTGACGTGGCAGCTAATGGTGAGCACGCAGCGCGCCAGCCCCCCAGTGAGTCGCGTTGGCTGTTGGCAGCGGTCCCGTGCTGAGAGGCCTGCTCGTAACCCCTCTCCACGGGAGAGCTGAGCCGCAGAGGTGGAGTTTTGCTGGAGATGGCACGGGTGAGCGGGCAGAGGGCACCGGGAAGACGCATGAGCAGGCATGTATGGCCAGGCTGCCAGCGACCACGCACTCGGGCTGCGGAGTGCAGTGGGCACGGAAGGGCGCGGCAGACCGGCCACCACTGCTGAAAACACCTCACAAGCGAGACTCAGCCGCCTGAGATAAGCCGGGTGCCCGGACACCGCAGTGCACTGCCACTCAGGGTGCTGCCCTGCCAGCAGGTTAGGGCCTGATCAGCCTGGGTAGGGGCCGTGGGGCCATGCAGGGCACCTGAGAATCGCGTCAACAAGACACCCAGGGTCAGAGGGCAGCCCTGCACTGGGGCCTCCTTCCACACGGAGCGGCACTCAGGGTGACACTGAAGACCTGGCCCAGGCGCCAACGCGCCCTGAAGAAACTTGCCCTGGTGGGGGCTCTGGGTCCACCTGTTCGTCTTCCAGCTATGGGGATCCCCTGAGGCTGCGTGGCAACACAGAGACCTGCCTGGTGGCCCAGGAGGGTGGAGGGACAGCCGTGAGTCGGTCCCACACGGGCTGGGGGCTTGAATCAAAGGAGACAAGACCCACGGCCTCGGGAGCAGAGGGAAGTTGGAACTGACACCAGAACCGACCTGGGGCGCAGAGGGAGGCTATAGCTGACAGGGGACCCCACCTCACTGGTCTGGGCCCCCACGGGTCTCGGAGATCGCTCGCTCACTAACCGCCTAAGCAGGATGTGTGCATGTAACCTCGTGTGCAGTCATACCTGTGTGTGCATGTGTGCACCCGTGCGTGTGTGTGCGTTTCCTAACTCAGAGACTCCATAGCCACCTCAGGGTGATCCCAGGAGACGAGGGCAGGGCAACAACGTTACTAAACTCTGCAAGATGAAGAATGATCGGAGGGCCTGCTATTTCTGGACCGACCTGCAGAGTAAACAAAACAAAAACCAAACATGGTATTTGCAACCTTGCAGGAAAAGTGTTTTCTCAAGAGAATTTTGGTCTAATTTTGCAGTAAGACCAGTGCAGTGGGAAGGTCTGACTCACTCTGGCAAGCATGAGAGCCGGGCTCTAAAGGCCTTTGCAGTTTGCGTCCTCCTAATTAAAGACATAACTCTGGAGCAGTCGCAGGAACGCACCTTCCTGTGCACACAACACAGGCCCCAGAACCGGGGACAGTGACTGGACGGTCGCATTTATTAAATCATGTGAAAATGGTGCAGTTAGAGTTTGTAAGCAGAGATAAAAGATATTTGGGGAGAGCAGCAGGTGGCATAATGGTTACGTTGCTAGACTCCCATGTAGTTGACCGCGGTTCAAGGCCCAGACCCGGTGGCTTAAAACTTACACCAGGCATGTGTGCGTGCATGCCCAAGATTCCGAGAGGAGACTGGAGAAGAAGGGATTGCGGTGCAGTCATCTGCCCTGGGTGGTGATTGCTCGCTTTCTGTCTGTCTGTCTCTCTGGAGAGCACATGCACCTGATAACAAAAATCTCTCTCTAAAAAAAAAAATGGTTGGGACCAGCAGTTGGTGTAATGGCTATGTCACTGGACTCCCATGTAGTCGACTGTGGTTCGAGTCCTGGACCTGGTGGCTTAAACTCACACTGGGCACATGTGTGTGCCCAAGATCCCGAGAGGAGAATGGAGGAGAGGGGATTGCGGTGTGGCCCTCCCCCCAGGGGGTGATTTCTCGCTTTCTCTCTCTCTCTGTCTCTCTCTGTCTTTCTGGCAAGCACATGTACCCTATAGCAAAAACCTCTCAAAAAACAAAACAAAACAAACAGAAAAACACTGGTAACAGAACGCTGCTTCGATTCCTCACCGGCAGTGTTGCTGACCATGCTAGGTCGGCTCTCTTTTTCAGTATTTACGGGGGTACCTTTCCAGGGAAGGGTTGAGCGTGCTATTTACTCCCTCCGTGTGCCAGACAGACAGGGAGAGGGCAGCCCCGGCAGGTCTCAGTGCTGTGACCGTCCCAGCCGCAGCCAGCCACAGATCTGGGGCGGGCGTGCACGGCCTCGTCGGGTCTGGGGACTTGAACTGGGAACTTGCCCACATGGGCTGCCTCACACAGCATTGCCTTTCACTGCCGTAGCACAGTCGGCTCGACATGGGTGAGTGGGCACACAGAGACGCCCTAGGTGCCTTCTGCCCGATGCACTCTGGGTGGTGCGCCCACCCACCCCGGGCCCGAGGCCTGAGAGCCCGTCCGCGTGCTTCTGAGAAGCGGACGGCTGAAAGGGGCTGGCTCCACCCACGCCACAGAAAATCCGCAGACTTCCAGGGGGTGGTCTTCTGAGCTCCTCAGAGAGATGATGTCACAGGGACGTGGGGGCAGGGCCGCAGTCGGCCTGGAGGACAGCCCGGAGGACACCCTGACTCCGGAGAATCTCAGCCTCTCCCAGACGGCCCAGGGCCCCGTGAGGGCTAGTGGGGGCGGGGACCGCTGGCTGCCGACCTGGAGGGTGGTCACTCTGGGAGGCTTTTCCTTCGTGAGCCCTGAGCCCTGAGCCACCGCAGCAGCTCCGGGGGAACCTTGGCAGCGTGGAGCCGGGACCGCCAGGTGGGGGGCCACAGCCGGTGAAAGGCTCTGAAGGACTCTCAGAGAAGGCATAGGCTTTCAGAGAGAGCACCTACAGCTAAAGCAGACCATGGAACTATACACATAACGCACGCTGGAGTTGGGATACAGCCCAGAGAATCAAATAAATCCTGGAAATGCACTACTAGTATAAATAATTGAATGAGTAAATATGGGAGAGAGGAGACATTTCCTGAGGGAAGAATTTTAATTAATAAGCATAGGAGAAATGCAGGAAACAGGAAATCGTCATTAGAACCCCACAATAATTACTGGGAGAGTGAATGTTGATATCAGTGGGTGAAGGTATTTAAAAAAGAAAACGAAAGAGAGTTTCTGCATAGTTCAAAGGGTATGCCCCAAAAGATCAGCCAGCCACACAATTTCTGTGAATGACACCACACGGCGACACTGCTGGGCACGGTTTCACCCCAGTGGGCGTCCCTGGTGGGGCGTGATCAACACTGTGCTCCCCCATTCCGTACCTGACAAGGGTGCTCTGCCTCTGTGGACCCCTCACCTGCAGGACCTGGGGCCGCGGTCAGGGCCGGCCTGAGCCCCTCGGAGAACCACTGCTCTGGGTGGGCCTAGGCACAGACGATGCTCACGTTTTGATTAAAGAAGCGGAAGGAAAATGGCACAGCGCACACCTGTAATCGACAAGTGCTGGCCGAGCACCTTGGGCCAGGGCACCCGGCAGTTTGGGCCGCCCCACGGGAAGGCAGGAGCTTAGCCCAGTCCGCGTTACCCACGCGGGTGCCACGTCGGGGCGGGGGCTCTCCCGGCCTGCGACCCCTTCTGCGCCAGCTGCGACCTCGCTGCGGCTGCTGCCCAGTGCCTGCAGGCCGTGCACCCGCTGTCCCTGCCACACCACCCTCCTGTCCTCTCTCCCCTCCTCTCCCACACGGCCGTGGCCAGCCGATGCCAGGTGCGGCTTCGTCTCGGGGCAGAGGGGGCCTGGTCGCCCTGCCAGGCGGCTTCAGCCTTGGTCCCTGGAACGCCAAGCAGAGCCATCCGTATCCATGACGACAGCCCACACGGGTCCTCGGCGCCTGCGTGGTAGCCAGGCCTCCCCACTCCCTTTCCGAGGAACCACGTGACCCTCACTGCCGGAGACAATGGGCACTGGCTGGATGCTAACTAGCTCTACTTCTGAGCTTTTATCCGAATCCAACTCCCATCTTTATTTAAGACAAAAGGAGGGGAAGGAGTGGGAGGGAGGACAGGGGGAGGAAGGGGGGAGCGAGGAGAGGGAGCCTCTCATCTGCTTCAGTTCAAAACCTGCCCAGTGGCTTTCTGGGAGAGAAATACGGAACGTGTGATCTTGGTGACCTCATGGCGGCTCCCACTCAGGAAAGTCCATGGACGTGGGCCAGCCAGCGGGGTTAAGGCAGCTAGAGCCCACGTGGCTGACTGTGTGGTTCGAGTCCTGGACCGGCAGCCTCTGCTGTGTGCGTGCCCGGAATCCCAGGAGGAGGTGAAGGAGAAGGGACCGTGTGACCATCAACCACTGGGCTGTTTTCCTTGTCCCCCAGCAAACACAAGCCCTCTGCAAACGTCTAAAATCAACGGACATGCCGAGGTGTAACAGTGCCACGGAGTCTCGCGGTGGAACTGGCCCTGCCCGTCTTTCCCGAAGTGTCTTGCATCTCCCTGTCACCTACACACACTTGCCACGTGCCCCCGCTACGCCTGCACTACCCTGCCCCGGCCAGCCCTGCACGCTGGCCCGAGAGGAGGCTGGGCGAGCTATACTAGTGAATTAGTTACCTACTTCTTTTTTAAAAAATAATTATTTAATCAAATTATTATTATTATTATTATTATTATTAGTTTAATTTGACCAGAGAGAAACAGACAGAGGGAAAGGGAAAGCAAGAAAGCAAGCCGCCAGGTCTGGGACTTGAACCATGGTTCGTTATATAGGAGTCCAGCGCCTTAACCACCAGGCCACCTATCCCTGTGCTGTGGAATGGCCAGATTCATCACGTTGTCTGGCGTACAGAGACCTCTGGAACATCACGCCTTTCCTGCATTTTGACCACGCTCTCCAGCCCCGTCTCTGCAGAGGGCTGCCCGGGCCCGAGACGCACCAGAGCCTGGTTTGTGTCACGGAGACATCGCTTCCTGTGACCCCCCACACCTCCAGCCGTGCTCCTGTCAGCTTTGGACACGGCTCAGAGCGCCACTGACGTTGACCACACATTCCGTGGCTACAGAGATTTAAACGGGATTTAATTCACCGTGACAGCAGACCCAAGGGGACCGTTCCTTAGCAACAGCGATGGACACTTTGCGGTTGCATCTAATTGATGTTCGCTATGAAAATTAAATACGTAATTTGGAAAACGACTTTCGCCGAGAAAACGTGTCTGTGCGGTTTATGTCTGCGCTCCTCGGACACCGCGTGGCTGGAGTGCAGGAGGCTGACAGCGCTCGGAGGTGTGTGCACGGGAGCCCGGGGCCGTGAGTGAGGACGGGCGGCGCTGTCAGCCTCCAGTGTAGGAGGACAGTGATAGGCCTGCTGACACCCACTCGGAATCCACTCGCTACAGGGAACCCAGCTGCAGAGGCTCGCTTCTTGCTCACGTAAATAAAGTTTCTTTACTCACATCTTTGCCAGAGTACTGACTCGTCCTTAATCACTCCACCGAGTAGACCGGGTGAAGTGCCACGATCGGTGTTTCTCTCCTCAGTGTACTGGTGTTTACATGATACGGACGGGAGCTTGCCGTGGAACGCTGCGCCATCGAGAAGGCGGGTATGAACCACGTTTATGCCGCTTTACTCCCTAAGCCTGGGCTGGGCCCCGCTAGGACCTGCCTCGGCTGCCCTCCGGGAACCACAGGTGTGTGCTGCTACGCCCACGTTTATTTTCTTTCACGTTTGATTCACGTGTGTGTGTGCACGTGCACGTGTGCACGAGAGAGACGAGACCCTGCCGAGGGTTTGGCACGCTCATCTTCCCAGCCCCAGCTGCGGGCAGCCTGGATGCACAGACAGCGGGTGTGTTCCAGGTCGCCCTGGAACCCAAGCCACGGAGGGCCACGTGGCTTCCAGCACCGTGGTTCATGCGCCACCAGCCGCACCAGCAGACAGGGCCTAACATTTACGGGTGCCTGGTCTCTGCCGTCCTAGGACGTTTTCCTTAAGGACTGATTAAACGGGGAGCTACAGGGCCGGCGGGCGGTGTGGGGTTACGGCGCTGGATCCCACGTGGTGGCTGTGCCCCAGCTTGAAGATCATGCGGGCCCCACGAGCCTGTGTGCCCAAATCCCAGGAGATGAGCAGAGACGGGATTGTCCTGGCTGTCTCCCCGGGGGAGTGTCCTCTCACTCGTTTGCTCTCTGTCTCTGTCCAGAGAGCTCATGTGCCCCATAGCAAAACTGGAAAAAGTAAGGGTGGGGTGCAGTGGCTCCGTGAAACGTAACACTCTGGGACTGAGTCACAGGGTCGGCCCTGGGTTCCCGGCAGACCCCTCGCTGACTATGCCTGGCACACACGTGCCCACGACTAGGCTGACACGGAGGTGGGTCAGTGCTGAGAGCCAGTTAGGGTGCTTATCTCTTGTTTCTCCCTATGTCACTCATGAAAGAAACATATTTTTAAAGAGATTTTTGCTATAGGGTGCACGGCTTGCTGGAGAGGCAGAGAGACAGAGAGACAGAGAGAGAGAGACTGAGAAATCACCTCCAGGGGGTGTGGCCATGCTGCAATCCATTCTCCTTCACTCCCCTTTCAGGATTTTGGGCACACACACACACACATTAGGCCATAAGGCCAGTGTGATTTTCAAGCTGCTGGGTCCAGGACTTGAAATGCAATGGGCCATGTGGGAGTCCAGCACCTTAACTACTATGCACCTGCTGTTCCTGAATTAATGTACTTTGAAATAATTATTTAATTTTACTTATTGTTGGCTACAAGGCATGTGTGCTCACCAGAGAGAGACACAGAGAGAGAGAGAGAACGTGAGAAAGCAAGCTGCCAAGTCTGAGACTTGAACCACAGTCAGCCATGCTTCTTCTACATTTATCTTTAAAATAATTATGTCTTGGGCCAGCAAGTGGCCTGGCTCTCACACGCCAAACCTCTGCGCCTTCACTCTGGTCCCTGTTACGGTGACTGCATCTTTTTTTAAAAAAGAGAGGTTTTTGCTATAGGGCACATGAGCTTGCCAGAGAAAGAGAGACAGACAGTGAGAAATCACCCCCCAGAGGGGAAGGCCACGCCGCAGTCACTTCTCTTCTACTTTCCTCTCAGGATTTTGGGCATGCACACACACGCGCCAGGCATGACTTTCAAGCCACCGGTTCGGGACTCGAACCACATAGCCAGCCGTGTGGGAGTCCAGCGCCTTAACCACCAAGCCACCTGCTGGCCCCTGTGAGTAGCTTTATAGCAGTGTGTACCTACTCTCGACCGAACCGGCTGGTGGAGACCCAGCTCAGGTCCTCTCAACTAATGACTGAATTTCAAAACAGCACGAACCACACCAAAATGTACCACAGAGCGGAGCGTCCTAGGGTCACATCCCAGGCCTCCCGGAGGACAGAGGGTCAGGGCCAGGCAGTGGCACTGCGGTGACACACCTGCCCCCGGGGAAGGTCCTGGGGTTATATCCCAGGCCTCCCGGAGGGCAGAGGGTCAGCTGACCCTGGGGTGGACCGCGGCTGGAAGACCTCACTGGGCACGCCTCCCTCTCTGCCTTCCTCCCTCTCTGTCTTTCACGGAAGAAATAAATAACTTTACGGGGCCAGATGGTGGCACAGCAGTGACACGTGACTCTGCTTGCGGCCTGCCCACGGGAAGGGCTGGGAGGAGGTTTGCAGACCCCTGAATGCTGGGCTCCCATGCACCATGACCTGGGGCCGGCTGAGGCTGGGGGTGAGAGGCAGCATCGGGACCCCGTGGGGGTGCCACGTCTCCATCTCCTTCTCTCTCTCTCATTCGTGGAAGAAATAAATAATTTTTAAAAAAGAAAAGAAACAAATTACAACAAAGATACATGTGATGTTTTCTCCCAAATTCCCCATGACCGTGAATAAGAATATTTTTCTCATACACACTGCCAAGACTCATACCGTTCTCCCATCTCTTACGGTAACTTCGAGTTCACGGATCGCTCGGCCTGTACCACCCTAACGCGTGGGGGGAGCGCGTGCTCTTCTGTCAACGTCAGCTCGCTGCGCTGTCACACTGTAGCCTCTATCTGGCCGAGTGGTCTGGAGGGACTGGAGCCATCTCATGCGGTTGACAGAAGGGCCAGATTCAATCCGTAAACAACTCGTTAGCACGGGTTTTAATCCTTGAAATATTCATTCGGGATGAATCACGTCTCCAGGTCTGTCTTCTACGTTATTTCCAAATGCATGAAACAATCGATTGGTTACTGGAGCCAGCTCGACGGCCTGGCCGGCGGGGTTTTCCGCTCCCAGCTGCAGGCTTCTCCTGGGGACCGAGCCCAGCTGCCCGCTTCCGACCGAGGAGCAAACGCAGGCTGCAGTGTCCCGGGGTATCGGGAAGCCTGGCCCTGACAGGAGGCCCACTTCTCCGACCCGCGAGCACGCCGAGGATGCACGTGGTTCAGAACGCGGGGGCAAGCCTGGGCGTGGAGGTTGCCACGTGGGCTTTCCCCGCGGAGGGCCGAGGGTCGGAAACTCTGACCCCCGCACTTCCAGCCGTTCTAACGCAGGTCAGTGGATGGAGGTCCAGTCGATGCCACCGCCCTAATGAGCTGCCTGGCCCAAACATGTCGTACGTCTTTTTACGTAAAGCTCCTGGAAACGTCAGTAACGATGAGCTCTTATATCTTATCAAGTTCTCACAATGGCTGTGAGGGGCGTTGTCACAGGGACCCTACAGCGAAAGCAGCCATGTGCAACGTGACGTGTCCTGCTCACGTGGCAGGGAAACGGCAAGGCGAGGGCACAGTGAGACCCCGGAGCACACCAGGACTTCTCTTTAAAAACCAATGACTCGTATTGGCCAAGACCCGTGAGTCGCTCTGAGCTGGCGGTGGCCATGCTGACGTCCACAGAGCGAGATGGGAGGAACTCCACCTGCTGTCCCAGTCCAGGGCAGGGGGCAGGCAGAGGGGCTGTTAGAGTTTTCATCTGCACTCACTGCTTTTTATTTATTTATTTTATTATTATTACTTTTTTTGAGAGGTTTTCGCTATAGGGCACGTGCACTCGCCAGACAGACAGAGAGAGACATAGAGATAGAAAGCGAGAAATCACCCCCCAGGGGGGATGGTCACGCCGCAATCCCTTCTCCTCCATTCTCCTCTCGGGATCTTGGGCACGCACGCACACGCGCCCGGCATGAGTTTTAAGCCACCGGGTCCGGGACGCGAACCGCAGTCGACTACGTGGGAGTCCAGCGACAGCCATTACGCTAACTGCTGGTTCCCTGCACTCACTGCTTTTTAGGGGTTTTTCCTCTAAAATCCCTCCCCGAGGGGACGGTCACGCCACAATCCCTTCTCCTCCACTCTCCTCTCAGGATCTCGGGCACATGCACGCACGTGTGCCCAGTCTGAGTTTTCGGATGTTGGGTCTGGGACTCGAACCATGCCTGAGGACGTGGGAGTCCAGGACATGAGCATCATGCCATCCGGTGGCTGCACCTGTTTTAAAGCACAGATAGGCCGCCCCCGACAACCAAGCTCCTGCTTCCCAGGCTTGCATTTCTACTTAGAACCGCAAAGAGCCAGAAAAGCCCCCGAGCACGCTCAGAAGGTGGGCCAGGCAGCAGAGTGCGTGAGCGGGGCCGGGTGGGGTGGGGCAGCGCTTCCTGCCCTGCCTCAGGCTCCTGCGTCTTCCAAGTCCTTCCCACCACGCGTGCACAGTCCCGAGAGCGGGCTCAGTAATGGGGAAATGCCATTTCTAAGGCCTGCGCCATCCCAGCCCGGCCCGCACCGTCCCGCAGCCCGGCCCGCACCATGCCCGCCAGCTGCCGGACAGGAGGCACCATCACTCCTAGTGGGTGGCTTGCCTGGAGGCAGGTGCCCCAGCCCGTCCCACTGGGTGGGCTCCTCTCCGAGCAATGCCCGTCTGCTTTCTCCCTCTACACATTTAGTTTTAGAGTCTCCATCGCCCACACCAGCAGAAAGAGCGGGCTACGTGGCACAGAGCAGGGAGAGGCCACCTCTTGCACCTGCTCCTGACCACATAACGTGTCAGAGCCAGTGTAGACCGAGGCCGGCAGCTCGCAGGATCCCACTGGAAAGCAGCCACGTGGCTGAGGGTTCAGCGGCACCACACCTCTGTCGTCCCTGACGGTCAGGCCTGCAGTGCTGAACGCCCCCTCAGCCCCATCACACACCACCCTGGTCCCAAAGAGGAGCCCACAGCAGAGGCCCCCGAGGAGCCGGGTGCCCAGCATCGCCCCGGCCCTGCGGGAGCACGTCTCCGTGGCCACACCGCCCTTCCGGAAGCGCATGCCCTCAGTCCCTCACATGCTCCTGCCACGCTCGGGGTGTTCAAAATCCCAGTGCTTCCAGTCCAGGCCTGTCCTCCAACGACAATGCCCACCGCCCCATCCAGGCCTGCTTCCTCCACACACCTGCGGCCCCTGGGAGTCTGACCAGGTTAGGTCCCCGTGGAAAACACTCAGAAACTAGCAACTTGGTGTCTGCAATTTCTGCACAAAACAAGTGGCCAACTTGAGGAAGCTCCCTGTATAATTCACAGCGCTGACATTTCAACGAGATGGCACAACTTGTCTTCGGTACCTTTTAAAAAAGTGTATTTATTCCCAAAGGGAGAGAGACAGAACAGAGAGACAGAAGGACAGCACCCCCGACAGTGTTTTGATCCACTCCCACTTCCTCCGTCCGGGGTCCTGGGTACACGTACTCCAGACGTCCTCAGGGAGGTCCCTGGGCTTGGACCACGCGGGCTCACCTCACAGAGCAATGCGTTTGCCTGCTGTGCCACCCGTGTGGCCCCTTCAGTACCTTTCCAGGGAGAGCCGGCCAGGCCACGCCCCGGGAGAGAGGATGCTGGGAGAGGCGCACAGCCGTCCTGTCACTTGGCTGTCCTCAGCCACCACGGATACTGGGTTGTTTTTAGCCGAGCTCCAAGCTCCAAGCTCCACCCTGTGGGCCTTCACAGCAGCCCAAGCAGTTCGCCACCAGCTGCCTACGGTTCCAGAACTACATAGGGGCCCACGGGACGCTGCGCTGGTCCTCAACTGTGTCACTTCTAAGATGAGACGCGTGACAGGGGAAGCACCAACCGCTCCAGAAAAACGCCTCAAAAAATATGGTGCTAAAACCCATTGTTTCCTGCAGCAGCCGGCTAGTGCAACGGCCCCCCTGTGCCTGCAGCAGAGTGCCCCACGGCAGTGACCCGGCCCTACCCCTGCTCCGTGGACGACAGTAGCCCACCCTTCGATGTCCCCACTGAGCACCTGCAACGTGGCGAATGCAACCGGGTAACTGATTTCCAGATTCAATTTAGTTTACTTTTAGTTCTAACAGCCACGTGTGCCTACCACAGCGCGTGGTGCCAGGGCAGTACGTCTTGGTTCATGGCGGTAAAATCTACAGTTACACCTGGAGGGGTGTGAGTACTCAGATGCCTCTTCTGGGCAGTCCTCCGTACACGTGGGCCATTCTGTTATTTCTAATCTAAGGAGTGTGATAAAATTCACCATTCTACTCCAATGCTTGGCCCTCTGTGCTCACTTTGTCACAAAGATCACAGCCACAAGCCCTCTTTTTAGCTGGTGCGATTTCCAATGGAGCCGTCAGGGCACGTGCTGGCATTTATCCACAAGGGTCAATGCAACGCCACCGCGACCTTTCCATTTCCCTGAGATTTCGATCGCCAGCGTGGAGCAAAGGAAAACGCTCTCAGAAAATGTTCTGCTTGTAGTATTTAAAAATAGAAACCTTGGGGAAAGAAATGTTATTCAATCGCAGCTACTTCTAGCAACATGGAAGTTAAGGGTGCAAACTCCAAGCCGTGAACACGTTCTATGCAGTCTGTTAGTGAAGCACGTCTTTCCCCAGCAGCAGGGCTGCAGCCATCCTTCTTCCAGCACAACTAGGAGGACACTGGACAAAATGACTGAGAGGAACCTGTAAAGTGAAGTTGACAGCCACGCGGTGACCGCCCCCGAGCACTTGCATGGGTCAGGGGCCGTTCTTCGCTGTCCTGGCTTAGTGGTCCCGTTCCTTTCTCAGCACACCGTAAGTTGTTTCTTACATAAGAAACAGAGAGACACGTCAGGTAAGTTCCCCAAGGCTGTAGATAAAGAGCAGATGAACACAGAGGACCGCATTTTGGCCACGCCATTTGCACGTGCTAACATACCCAAGGGGACGTCAATATGTCACGGAAAATTAAGTTAAGCACAAGTTTACTTTGGTGCAAGCACATTTTGAAATTCACACATAGTTCTCTTTCCTTAATATTCATTTTCTTTAAACTTGTCGAAGACCCCGCACATATTTAGTCCCTATAACTGATTATAATTGTACCATGCCAGGAGAATTCAAAACCGAAGCACGGGCTCGTCCACACTCTCATGACTGTGAAAGACAGGGAGGTAAAGTAAGAGGTAGGTAGATGGTAAGAGGAGTGTTTCAGGGCCAGCAGGTGGCACGGTGTTAAGGCACCTGGACTCTTGCATGGCCAACCACGGTTTATTTCCCAGACCTGGTGGCTCAGAAATCATGCCAGGCACATGTGTGTGCATGCCCAAGGTCCCAGGAGGAAAACGGATGAGAAGGGATTGTGGCATGGCCATTCCCTCCAGGAGGTGATTTCTCACTTTCCCTTGCACTCTCTGTCTCTCTCCCACCAGTGCACGCACCCTAAGGCAAGAATAGAGAGAGAGAGAGAGAGAGAGCGAGCGAGCGAGAGAGAGTGTCTCAGGCACCCAAGTGTGGCAGCATTCCTGTTTCTGAGGCTTACACTTTCTTTTCAGCACTCTGGGTCCTATCCTTGTAAATGCGTCACCCAGTACCATCAGCCAGTTGGGTCAACAGTGGATACACATTATACAAAGCTACTCACTCGTGCTTGGCTGTATGATAAGCGCATGTTTAACCTTCCAACAAGCTGTTGCCATGTTACATGTAAACAGAGATATCTCTCCGCATTTCCAGCAGTGGGTGAACTCTCTGGTACTCTGCATCATTGTCAGCCTTCGGTATTGTGGCTGGCTGTTTGTTTTGCCATTAACAGGTGTGCAGAGGTGTCTCATGGTGCTCATGATTTTCTTTCCCCTAATGACCAGTATGGTCAATATTGTCAAATAAACACCTTTCCTTTGCTAACTATCTATCCTTATATTTTATTTGGTAAAGTATTCATTAAGATATTTTGCTCAGTTTTTAAATTTCTGTATTGTTTTCTATTAAGAGTTAAGAGCTCTTTGTATAATATGTTCTAGACACAAGTCTTCTACTATATATTCTAAAATATATCCTCTGAGACAGTAAAACAGTGTCTTTCTCAGAGTTAAGATTAAATTTTGATAAAGGCCATATTCTCAGTTGTTTTCTTTTATGATTTCATTATTAGATTTTTCCTGTGATTTCTTGTAGAAATTTTATATTTTCAAATTATGTATTTAATTAATCCATTTGTATATGGTATGACATATCCGTTAGTTCCTTTTTTTTTAATGTGATTGTCCAATTGTTTTAGCACCATTTATTGACAAGACTGTGCTTTCTCCACAAAGGCTTAGTACCTTTGCCAAAAATTAGAGAACTGCACTTGTGTGGCCCTGTTCTAGACTCTTGTCTTCTGTCCTATTGACCTGTGTCTACCCTTTTTCATAATCACTATGGGTTGTTTGAATCCTCCTACCTGTTCCTCTTGTTGGGATTCATTTGGCTATTCTAATTTCTTTCACTTTCCATGTACATTTTAGAATTAGCTTGCCAATATCTAAAGGAAGTTTATTGAGACATTAAGGCTGTGATAAATCTGAAGATCATGGGGGCAAGAATTAACAATGAGTCTTCCCATCCATGAACATGGTATAGCTCTTCATTAAAAAAAATTATTTCATCAATGTTTTGTAGTTTTCAACATATAGATCTGGCAATAAAGAACAGAAATTTCCCTCCTTCCTACCTTTCTTCCTCCTTCCCTTCCTCTCTCTTCCTTTCTTTCCTTCTTTCTCATTTTACTAACTTAGACTTCCAGGACAATGTCATCTCTGATGTTGAGAAGTGGAAAGAAGTACTGTGTTTTTGCTGTTAAGCATAATTCCAGCTGTAGGTCTTCTAGTGAATGACTTTTACCAGATTAAGGAAAGCCTGTTTAATTCATTTCCGTAGAGGCTTTATTATGAATGGATATTGAATTTGTGAATGCTCTCTCTGCATCAATTGATGATCTTCATATTACTTTTTAATTAATGTGTTAACAAGGAAAATGATATTGATTTCTTTTCAAATATTGAACAAATCTCACTTTTGGGCATCAGCTCTACTTGACAATAATATATTATCTTTTTTTTTTTTTTTTTAGAGGTTTTTGCCTTAGGGTTTATGTGCTTGTCAGAGAGAGACAGAGACAGTGAGAGGAAAAGTGAGAAATCATCCCCCATAGGTGATGGCCATGCTGCAATCCCTTCTTTTCCATTCTCCTCCCAGGATATTGAGCACACATGCACACATGCCTGGTGTGAGTTTCAAGCTACCAGGTCTGGGACTCAAACCGTGGTCAGCCACGTGGGAGTCCAGCAATATAACTGCTGTGCCACCTACTGGCACTGATATAGTATCTCTTTATATACTACTATTCTTTGGGAGATTTTTGTATCTATGTTCATGAAGGATTTGGGCCTTTAGTTTTTTCCTCTTGTGATGTCTGTCTGGTTTTGGCATTGCTATGTTATTAGCCTATAAGACAGGCTGTGAAGTGTTTTCTACTTTCTGGAAGATTGGATAGAATTCACACTATTTCTTTCTTACATACATGGAAGAACTTAGTAGTGAAACCATACTCATGGTTGTTGCCCTCCGAATCTTGCTTGGGCTGTTTCAGACAGATGTTGGTGTAGAGAGATTATTCCTCTCTGTGATTTACAGACCCCCTCAACTCCCCAGATGGGGCCACTTGCTCAACCACACTGCCTCAGAGCCTGTCAGCACCCCGCCTCCTCCCTCCTCGCCTGCAGTTCCAGCCCAGCCGTCTCAGTGAAGAGCAACCTTGCGGGGTACAACCCGATACCTTGCCTTTTTGTCCTGTCGGTACTGAAGCACATGCTCCACCCACACCTGTGCAACCTGGAGACACAGACGCACTGACCACGGGGAGGGGGGCGAGTGGGCGCTTCTGCCTGCTTCTTCCCAGTGGGGCTGACCTGAGATGCTGACATGGCATAGCCTGTCGGGACATGGGCCTGTGGGTGGAGCGTCATCAGATCTCACCGTGGCCAGCGTGGCCAGGCTCTGTGGGTGCCCTCCTCCCCTGGGTCTTGGGTTCTCACTCCCCATCTCCTGGGAGCATGTTCTCCAAAGAGCAGTCCGAGCTCCTGCCTCAGGCTTTGTTTTCTGGGGAGCCCAGGCTAAGACGGCACCCTTTCCTGGCAGGTCACCACATGTGAGGGTGAGCTGGCACTGCCGGAGCAGCAGCCAGCGAGGCGGCGAACCCACATCTCAACAAAGCCAGCGGGTGAGCGTGTCAGCCCGCCATCGCTCTCCCAGCTCCCTTGTTAGAACCTGGAGTGAGTCAAGAGGCAGAATGTACCGTAAGGAATTGAAGCCAAGCACCTGTTTTCTATCATCTACAGAGAAGTGGGCAAGAACATTTCCAAACAACGCGCATTCGGTTAGAGACGGCCGTCCCAAGAACACGCACGTGAACCGAGAAGTCACGGCAGACAGGTGGAAAGCAGCACCTGGGGTGGGAATGAAGCTGTGAGGGCCGGAGCTTCCCCGGGGCTGGTTCCAAACACGGAGCTGGTAATAACGTGCCATCAGAAAAGCGTGAAAAAGACGGGGGGCGGGCGACTGCAGGGCTGAATCCTAGAAAAGCAGTGTAAGAATAGCACAGAAAACGGTAGGCAGAAGCTCTTGAACGCTGACTGCCTTTTAGCCTCAGAGGAAAAGCTCATAGTAGAAATATTAAAAAAATAAATGACAAGAGAAAACCCAGCTGTTCTTTAAAGTGTGCTTCCACCCTGGAGCCCACTCTGACACACGGCTTCCTGCTTAGCTTCGCTGCTGTCCTACAACCTTTCTGTTCCCATTTTCTCTGACGCCGGCCCGAGCGCGGTGAGGAGACCACCTGGTACTGCCTGCTAAAACTCAGAAGCAAACCGCGCTGCGGTTCCAGCAGAGCACGCGGGCAGCACCTTCCTCCTGAGCAGGGGGTCCCGGCCGGGTGGGAGAAGCGCCGGCCTTTGCGGGTAGGCCCCTCACCGTGTCGTTCCTCTTCACACGGCGCTCCTGGCCCGCCCTCGCTCTTGGAGTTGCACTCCTGCATCCGCTCTGATGGACCCAGAAGGTTCCACCCCTGTGAATTCGCCCCATGCCGTGTGTGTCCCTATTTCCCATCAACAACAAGGACCAGGTGGTCGAGTCCTGAGAACTAGGGACTGGCAGGTGGTGTGGTGGTTGAAGTGCTGCACTTCCACATGGCTGACCATGGTTCGAGTCCCGGACCTGGAGGCTTGCTTGCTCGCTTTTCTGATCTTATTTCATTCTCCCAACCCCAACCTGTGAAGGCAGTCGTTGTCTGCCCACCACGGGGGGTGGGGACAGCGGCTCCTGGAAGTTCAGCGGCTGCTCCCTGTGAGGAAGCAGAGCCCCCCAGTAGACGAGCTCTGTGTGACCCGCGGCCCGTTCATCTGGAGGGGTTTCTAGCTGAGCCGTACCCTGAGGTTGAAGTGCAAAGAACAAGATAACGTGCTTCTTCCAGGTATGTGATGTAGAGGCAGCGGGTATTTCTCACCCTTTATTTTATTTTTAATTAGGGGATTGGCGTCAGGGAGAAAAAGTACAAAAGGAAAACCCCGGTTGCTAAGTCCGGGGAGGAACAGAGACCGAGGGTGATTCACATGTTCACGGTCGGCATTCGGAGAGGCCGGGGCGGTAGAGCGAACAGTGAGGGCGGTTGCCCTGGGGACGCGCTCTCCGTTAAGCTTTGCTGGAGGAGAAGACGCAAAGCTTGAACATCTGTCAGGCCCAGCCAGAGCTCACGTAGGGTAGAAAGCATTAGATGCTCTTACTATTATTTTTTTTTCTTAAAACCAAAGTTATCAGATGAGAAGAGATCCCCTCCTCAGGGACCCAGCGACGAGGGCCTGGAGAGCCACAGAAAGTGAGCGACCTTTGGTACCGACCTGGCTGTCTTTTCTCATGAAAAACCAAATCGTTGCCAACAATTCTGACATTTCACTAAACCGACTTCAGCCTCTGATTTCACGTGCACTTAAAAGAAAAGTTTCTTCAAGGACCAGCCCAGGAGCCTCGTGGTTAAGGGAGCTGGGGCTCACGTAGCAGACCATGGCCGAATCCCGGTAACCTGAAAAACACACTGGGCACACGTGTGTGCCCCCAATCCCAACGGAGCAGAGGGAAGGAGGACAAGGGGTGAAGGCCGGGGCGCCTCCTCCTCTCCCTGGCTCTCTCGGGCGAGTGCGCATGTCCCCCAGCAACTGCGGATAGAGTTTTACGTACACACGTGTCCCACGTGTGGTAGGGACAGAGACAGACGCAGAGACCTAGCAGGTCCAGGTGCTGGGACCCGCCCCAGCCCCATGCAGCCCTGCACACTCGGGAGCTCCCTGGACTTGAACCAGGAACCCTCCCACGTGGACTGCTGACAAGGCCCCATGGTTTAGCTTGCATGCCTGGCCCTCGGGCTCGCTTGTCACAGGAACTTGTTAACAGATGAGCTGCGTTTGATAAGCAAAGCCATCTGGCCATGTCTAAATTGCCCTTTTTCTGTTACCAGATGAAGACATCGTTTCCATAAAGTTGGCCACTATGTCAGATTTCCGTTTTCCTTCTCTTCCAGAGTGGAGCAGTTACGCAAACCACCTCACATGCCAAGAACAGCAGTGCAGCCTGGCGGGACCTTTCCTCCCCCATGGGCTAGAAATGTGCTAGCACGAGCCTGGGACACTACGCTTCGCAAATCACAGCGGCTCTTACATAACTTACAAGGCTTTGCCAGCTTTTGCTCTTCTACATGCAAAGAGCTTTTGGCATTTGGAAGCCTGTCCAACGTACAGTAAGTTCTCAATGAGCATTTGCTACGTGGATGGGTGATAATTCTATTTGAAATTGTAGATGTCAGCTTAACAATCCCGTCGAGATCGGCGTAGCTGTGACATTATTTAAAAAGTCAGTGGATGTGTGAAGTAGCTGACTTCGGTTTCTTCTGCCAGAGAGGACTAAACCATCTCACATGCGTACCCAACACGCCGGCATGGGCGTGCGAGAGGCCACTCACACACTCACACTCACACACGCCAGCCCTGCGAGGCGGGGGGGAGGTGGGGAAGGAGGGCCTTCCTTCTTGGTATCTCACAGCCGAATGACAAAGGCGGGTTTGGATTCTTTCTAGCTCTTTGAAAGACCGTCGTCGTTGCCCCATTTCCCATGCCACCATGCTGTTCGCCCTGTTGGTCCCACTGCCCTGGACCGCAGAGGCACCAAGTGCTCCTTGCATCAGAGAACCAAGAGGAGGTAATCGTGTGGTACAAAGCTGTGGTCTCTCGGGCGACGGGACTCCTGCCTTCTACATCCTGCATGTTTTTATTTTCCTTGCAGCAGTTACAGGCACGAGAGCTCCTCCTAGGCTGCAGGCATAGCCTGCCACGTCAGTCCTCCTGTTCCAGGCTGGAGCACTGTCCACGTGGCTCACCATGGACGCGGAGCAGAGCCCAGCTCCTGCCCGTGTGGCCGCCGAGCATCTTGCTGGGCTCTGCTGCTTCCTCAGGCCCACCCTCATGCAGACACGAGAACGCTAAGGAGGGGTAAGCCGAAGGCGGCGCTGGCAGGCATAGGGCTACCCTCAGCACGGCCGGCCAGGACACGCCCCACGTACGATGCTCTGAGGTCGGTCTCAATCTGAGAGCGTTCTTAGCCTGCGGTGCAGCTGTCCCCACATTTCAGAGCACTGCAGGCCATGGCCGTTCTCCCGTAAGTGGTAAAGATGCCTCTCTGCTTTACACAAGGCATTGCCAAGGAGTCACTGGTCACTAAGAGCACAGGGCGTTTCCTCTCAGTGTTAGTGCCGGGAACCAACACAGTCCGATTTTTAAAGGTTATTTCTAAGACACTGTTTCAGGGCTGTGGAGACTCGGCACGTTCTGAAGACTGAATTGAAATCACGGTACTTTAAGGGACCCGCGCTTTATTCCATGAAGTCCTTAATAAATGTCCCGATGCGGGAGCTCTCTAGCCAACGTCAGGAATCAGGAGTCTTGACGAAGGCCGCTGCGTCTCTTCACAGGCTGCAGCTTCGATCCTGGCCCTGCAGTACGGGCTCCTGAGGAGGTTCCTGACGCCTGTGCCCTCACTGTCAGAATGTCTGAAAAGAAGGCCATGTATTTTTCTCAAAGACCCCCGGGTGACTCTTTTTATTTTAGGTTTTTGTCATGGGGCATGTGTACTCACTGAAGAGGAACGGAGAGAAGGAAAGTAAGAAAACACCCCCTGGGGGACAGTCATGCCACAATCCCTTCTCCATTCTGCTCCTGGGATTCTGGGCATGCACACAGGCAAGCCCAGTACGGTTCTCAAACTGCCTTAACCACCACACCACCTGCTGGCCCCCGTGACTCTTTTTAAGTCTATTAAATTTCTTCCATAAGCAAGAGATACAAAGAGAGAGAGAGGGAGACATACAGAGAGAGAGACAGCATGCCTAACCAGGTCTTGACACTACGACCCGCCCCTAGACTTCAGCCAGCCACGTCAAGAGTGTGGGAATGCCTGGTCTAGTCCAGGGGGTCTCGACGTGGACTGGGGGTCCTCCACGTGGGAATGCCTGGTGTAGTCCAGGGGGTCTCGACGTGGACTGGGGACCCTCCACGTGGGAATGCCTGGTCTAGTCCAGGGGGTCTCGACGTGGACTGGGGACCCTCCACGTGGGAATGCCTGGTCTAGTCCAGGGGGTCTCGACGTGGACTGGGGTTCCTCCACGTGGGAATGCCTGGTGTAGTCCAGGGGGTCTCGACGTGGACTGGGGATCCTCCACGTGGGAATGCCTGGTGTAGTCCAGGGGGGTCTCGACGTGGACTGGGGACCCTCCACGTGGGAATGCCTGGTCTAGTCCAGGGGGTCTCGACGTGGACTGGGGATCCTCCACGTGGGAATGCCTGGTGTAGTCCAGGGGGTCTCGACGTGGACTGGGGGTCCTCCACGTGGGAATGCCTGGTGTAGTCCAGGGGGTCTCGACGTGGACTGGGGGTCCTCCACGTGGGAATGCCTGGTGTAGTCCAGGGGGTCTCGACGTGGACTGGGGACCCTCCACGTGGGAATGCCTGGTGTAGTCCCGGGAGTCTCGACGTGGACTGGGGGTCCTCCACGTGGGAATGCCTGGTGTAGTCCAGGGGGGTCTCGACGTGGACTGGGGGTCCTCCACGTGGGAATGCCTGGTGTAGTCCAGGGGGTCTCGACGTGGACTGGGGGTCCTCCACGTGGGAATGCCTGGTGTAGTCCCGGGAGTCTCGACGTGGACTGGGGGTCCTCCACGTGGGAATGCCTGGTGTAGTCCCGGGAGTCTCGACGTGGACTGGGGGTCCTCCACGTGGGAATGCCTGGTGTAGTCCAGGGGGTCTCGACGTGGACTGGGGGTCCTCCACGTGGGAATGCCTGGTGTAGTCCCGGGAGTCTCGACGTGGACTGGGGGTCCTCCACGTGGGAATGCCTGGTGTAGTCCCGGGGGTCTCGACGTGGACTGGGGGTCCTCCACGTGGGAATGCCTGGTGTAGTCCAGGGGGTCTCGACGTGGACTGGGGGTCCTCCACGTGGGAATGCCTGGTGTAGTCCAGGGGGTCTCGACGTGGACTGGGGGTCCTCCACGTGGGAATGCCTGGTGTAGTCCAGGGGGTCTCGACGTGGACTGGGGGTCCTCCACGTGGGAATGCCTGGTGTAGTCCAGGGGGTCTCGACGTGGACTGGGGACCCTCCACGTGGGAATGCCTGGTGTAGTCCCGGGGGTCTCGACGTGGACTGGGGGTCCTCCACGTGGGAATGTCTGCATTTACTACCGAGCGCTGTCTGCCCCTCCCCAGGGGACTCTAACAGCCACTCGGGGATAGCACACCCACCTTCTACTCAACACAATGAATCAAGAGATTTTGAAAGTGTTTTAGGTTTTTGCCATAGGGTACATGCTCTTGTTAGAGACAGATAGGAAAAAGTAAGAAATAACCCCCAGAGGGCATGGCCACTTCACAATCTCTTCTCCATTTTCCTCTTGAGATTTTAGGCATGCACACACACGCGCCTGGTATAATTTGCAAGCCACTGTGTCTGGGACTTAAACTGTGGTTGACCACGTAGGAATTCAGCCCCTTAACGTCCACACCACCTACTGGCCCCAAGGTAAAGGTGTTTTAATGGGCGGAAGCCCTTCCCGAGGTTTCATGAGAATGCCACAGCTGCATCTCTGCTCACGGATGTAGAAAGGCCAGGCCAGCCATCTCTGACAACGACCTTCCACGGAGACATTGTCGATAGCTGGAAGACGATGAAGGGAAGGAGAGGGGGACCAGGCCATCGCAGGTCAGGCCTTGTACCGGGGCTCATCCGAGTTCTGCTGCTGTAAGCAGAACGTCGTCTGAAAATAGCTCAGTCAAATGAGATACTTGAACAGAAAGAAAGCCTGAACTGTTCCTCCACCCGTCTCCTTCCCTAGTGTTTTTGGTTTCCATTATCAACTGCAATTCAGGTTTGATCTGGAGCTATGTTCTGCTTATGTCAGAGTTTTTCTGTTACTCTATCAGAATTCCTTAATATGATTTACTATAAAAAATGGAGAATTTCGGAGAGTGTATCTCTGGGAATTCATAGCAATGATTCTGGCCTTTTTTAGCTATATGGCTATGTGTATATATAACCACTGACCTACCAGGAAATGCAGTAGCTGTGCCTGATATAACGAGACTCTCTATTACAACTCAGTTTCCCCACGTACGGACTGCTGAGTAACAGGACAGACAGCTGTCATCGCAGGAGCTTCCACACACACTGCCAGGTTTGTGAGCTCCGAATCGCAGCCTTGCTGAGAGCACTCTGGAAAGACTGGCGGGTTCTGGCTCACCAGCACATGCCAAATGCAGAGAGTAATGGAGAGTGGCCCTGCCACACCCTCTACGCTGGATCCCACAACGTCACTATAGGGAGCTACCCAGAAACCGTCACCCAGATGTCTCAACACGGACGAGTGTCAGCCTCTGGGAAAGATGAGCCTTTGACAAGAGTCATTCGAATGTGAATGAAGAGACCATGGTTATGCCTAAAATCTACTAGTAACATCCAAACTAGATTTTAAAACAGGACTTACTCTTTTGTTGTTGTTGTTGTTCAGGTTGTTGCTATAGGGCACGTGCGCTCACCAGAAAGACAGAGAGAGACAGAGAGACAGAAAGCGAGAAATCACCTCCCGGGGGGCGGGGGGTGGCCACGCCACAATCCCTTCTCCTCCATTCTCCTCTTGGGATCTTGGGCACACATGCACATGCGCCCGGCGTGAGTTTAAGCCACCGGGCCCAGGACTCGAACCACAGTCGACTACATGGAAGCCCAGCAACATAGCCATTACTATTGGATGTATAGGGACGGCTGGTCCCTATACATGCATTTTTCATTTGGAGTTGAGTAAAGGTGTGCTGAGTCTGCCATGCCGACAGGGATTCTCCTGGCACTGGGATCACTTTGGCCTTTGCCTTCAGATCTCTCAGTCCCTGTCACAATTCACTGAGGCAGAGGTTGGGGCTGAGCTGGGCCACCCAGGCAACAGCTCCTTGGGAGTCCAACGCCCACAGGGTGTGGGCCCTGGTGGACTAGACTGGCCGACCCTCTCTGAGGCCTTGGCAGGGGCCCTGAAATTAAGAATTACCCCCAACACACACAAGATAATAATCGGTGAGAGTGGGCCTAGGTGGGTAGAAGCTGCTTTGACCTTTCCTCAAATTCTCAGCCCATTCCTGCTGCCAGGACCAAAAGCCACAGCCTCGGGGCTAGTTGGCAGCAGAGTCTGCGGAGGTCCCAGGACCGGGTCTCAGCAGGTGGGTAGGAGGGGAGCCCCCGTGGGGTTCCGAGACCACCTTCTCCTCATGTCCTACAGAGAGAAGGGGTAAGTCGGGTCTCTGGGGGCCCCGATGGGGACACTGATCTTGTTCTGGAGGGGACCTCAGGACCTAATCACCTGCCCAAGGCCCCCTTACTGATGAGGGGCCCACATCGATGGCCACACTGGTGACGCTTCAGCGTAAGGGTTTGGGGACACGAGCTCTCGGACTACAGTGTCACGCAGTACTTGTCTACTTTTTCAGTTGCCAGTGCGTGTGCATGCTCACAGAGAAAGGGAGTGGGAGGGGACAGCACCCCTCACGGGCACCACCCTGTCACAGCCCCTCTCCAGCCTGCTGGGATGGGGGGCACCTGTACACAGGCACCTGCCATAGCTCTCCAGCACCTGGGGCCAGGATTCGAACTGTGGTCAGCCCTGTGAGCTCCGGCTCCTCTACCACGCCGCCGTTATCTCAGGATGATATTCTGCAGGCCAGTGATTATCACCCGTTAGCTTACCAAACACTTCTGGTGAATGCATCTTCAGATTCCAGATAACGCTTTGTTCCCAAGTATGAGTACTGGGCATTTATGTAAAGCTTCCCAGTTTGAGATCACAGAGCAGTGGGAGATTATCTCCCAAGCATTGGTTTTTCTATTTAAACTTTGTTTTCCTTAATTTGGCAAAACGAACAAACAAAGAAAACCCCTTAGAACACAGCAGCAAACTGCTATGCCTACTCCTGCAAAGTCCTCCCATCCCGGGTGCGATTGGCCACCTCGGACGTCACTCCCACCGCCACATGTGGCCAGGCCCCTTCACCCGGAACCTGAGCGAGGCCTCCGCAGCCCTGTACGGGCACTCTGCCCTCCATCCGCCGCTGCGTGCCCTGACCGCGCGTGCCTGTCTGTCTGTCTGTCTGGACTTTGCTGGATTATCTGTGTCTTCTAATACACTTCGAGCTCTGGCAGTTAAGGAGCTTAACTTTCATTTTTGTTTAATCACCAGTACTTGAAACATCATTCGGACACAGAGAGATAAATGAGATAAATGAATGAGGCATCGTACAAATGAGTTGAATAAATACGTTAATTCTCCACCTACAGAAATACCAAGGAAGTGGTTAGAGAGTGGCTCGGTCCTGGTGACACAGGGTGGGGTGGCCACTGGGTCTCCCTCATCATCCTGTCCACTGCTTTGACGGACTTGGACTTATTCTTTAAAAAAAAAAGGGAGGTTCCGGCGTTCTCTCAGTGCACCCTAACATCTGTACTTAACTTCGACAGCGAGGATAGCGGGGGGGGGGGGGGGCCGCTGGGAAACCAAGGCCACGGCCCCACATTGTTTACACTGGCGCAGTGTCTCCATGGTAACGCAGCCTGAGGGCACAGACACTGAGCAGAAGAGATTTTTCACCATGAGGTTGCCGATACCATCTCAGTATGGTTTAAAGCATCTCAACTGTTCCTTCCCTGTGGCCAAAATAATAAATAAGAGGTCTGGGACCAGCAGCTGGTGTAATGGTTATGCCGCTGGACTCCCATGTAGTTGACCACAGTTCAAGTCCCAGACCCAGCGGCTTAAACTCCCGCCGGGTGCGTGTGCGTGTGCGTGTGCGTGCCTGGCCAAAATCCCAAGAGGAGAATGGAGAAGGGATTGCGGTGTGGCCGTACCCCGGGGCGGGGGTGATTTCTCACTTTCTGTGTCTCTGTTTCTCTCTGTCTCTCCAGTGAGCACATGTGCCCTACAGCAAAAATATCTCTTAAATAAATAAGTTAATTAATTAGATCGATTGCACTGATTTGGGAGGGAAAAGTCCCTGCCTAGATTACCCCGGAGAGAGGCGTTCACCTCCTTTGAAAATGCAGCCCACTCTTGCCGAGAGTCTTCTCAGAGGCGCGTGCGGCCTCGGTGGTGCTGCGTCGGGCTCTGAGTCTGCGTGGAGAGGGCTGAGCAAGGCCGGGTCTGCCGCGAACCGGTGTGCTTTCTCTGCAGACACTGCGTGGGAGCCACCGGGCCAGCTTGGCGTTCGTGCTCCTCAGTCCCTTCCTGCTGCTACGGCCACAAGCCCGACGGTGGCACGGGCACAGATGCGACACCCTCACTGACTTCCCCTGGGAGCAGTAGAAGCGCTGTGAGTGACTGGGGCCGTCGCCCTTGGTTTCCCACCTGCCCTTTCTGAGACCCCGGCCTGCCGTGAGCCCTCCGTGCCGGCTGCGCTGCTCGGTGGCCGTGAGGGACGTCAGCGTGCCCGGGTGAGATCCCTGTCGTAGTCCGAGATCACGGCCGCTCTCAGGCAGTTCATCTCGGTGAAAAGTAGGACCAGGATCTGAGACCCACAGAAGATTCATCTGCTTGGCGGGGCTACCTAAAGGGAAATCGGTCAGAATTTCCCATTTTTAAACACATGACTTGAGTTGAGTAGAAAAGCATTTATTATACTTATAAATAGAAGCACTCTTTAAAATCTCTATCACCACACATGACAAAGAGCAAGCGATGAAAAAAGTGGAAAAATAATTAAAAAAATAAAAAAATATAACAGTAAAGGGCAGGTGAAGAGACATTCTGTGATACTATTTCACTAATTTTTAAAATCAAAACTGATAAAGGAATCTAACCAGCCTTCCTTTTCCTTGGAGAGTTTGGTGGTTAATAGGACTGCATTTTGGAGATACTTTATAACCGGCCAGTCTCACCACACTCTAACACCCCCACTGCCCTCCCGGCCACCGGGATCCCAGGCCTCGTGTGTTTAGGCCAGCCTGGGACCCGAACACTGGGCCTTGGCCTGTGGTCCAGCATCACGCAGTGGTGTCTCACCTCTAGTCACCACCGCTCTGCTCTCTGCTTCGGTGAGGTCAAGGTTCACAGCAACGCTTGCCATAAGAGATAGGAACCCAGAAGCCCCCCATCTGGGCCCGCTACCCAGGACCGGCGTCCTCCATGAGGGTCCGTTCGCTGGTGCCAATGACCCTACACCTGCGTATCATCGCCCCAGCCCAGTTCCACCCGGGCTCGCGGGGGGTTTGCACACGGTGTGGACAATTACCGCTCTGTGGTGTTACTCAGAAGAGCGCCACCGCCCTGAAGACCCTCTGCCCCCCACTGTTCACTGGCCTCCTTTCAGTGGATGGGGGTTCCCTGACTTCCTCTCTGCTTCTTTGTCCCTGCTCATCCCGGCGTCGGCCGCGAAGGCGCGTTTGTAAGGCGGTCCGAGGGAGAAACGGGCACGGGAATGAAGAGTGGACGGTGGTGCCAGAAAGGGTGGAGCCAGGAGCCCAGAGAGGGGGACGGGGCCTCCTGGACTCGCCCCGCTGCCTCTGGCTGGGGGTTTAGCGAAGAAAGCAGGGACCCATCCCAATTTCCCCACCTCAGATGAGGAAGACAAGTGTGATTTATTTAGTTAGTGAATTTTTAGATTTTTGTCATAGAGCGCATGTGCTTGCTAGACAGGAGAGACAGAGAGACAGAAAGCGAGAAATCAGCCCCTGGGGGATGCCACACCGCAATCCCTGCTCCTCCATTCTTCTCCTGGGATTTGGGGCACGCACGCACATGTGCCTGGTGTGTTACAAGCCACTGAGCCTGGGACTTGAACCGCAGCAGGCCATGTGGGAATCCAGCCACCGTAACCACCATGCCACC
This sequence comes from Tupaia tana, assembly GCA_026018925.1. Taxonomy (NCBI): domain Eukaryota; kingdom Metazoa; phylum Chordata; class Mammalia; order Scandentia; family Tupaiidae; genus Tupaia; species Tupaia tana. Next base: position 46,112,763 of record JAKSZU010000019.1, read on the forward strand.
TGCCGACCCCCCTTGGGTGCTTTTAAAATGCTGTCATCTTCTGCGGTGAAGGATCATGTTCGCCTTCATCTTCCTTCAAGCACGTGCAGTGCCAGGGTGCTTGTAGTGCCGAGGTACAGTGGTCTCTGAGCTGATCCTCATGGGAAGGTGCTGGGTTCGTGTCCAGAGACCTCCCTGAGTACGCTGGGCAGAACTGTGGCCAAGTCTGATGGTAGGATGACCTCAGGGCCCTGCTGGGGATCTCTCTCCTCTCTCAATCACAGAAGAAATCATTAAACTTAAGAAAAATGCATACCACTCCCCTGTATTCGACCAAACGAAGTGCTATTGACATTTTTCATTATATGGCATATTACTAAAATAGAGGTCGACGCGAAGACCTTGAAATGTCTGGCTTTCATAGCATCTTGTTCTACAGAGAAAAGGAAAAGAAATCTTGTTCTTTTAACTTAAATATAGAACATCCATCCACACTTCATATCTCATAGAGTGAGAAATTTCGCTTTTGCCAAGATCTTTGAAATGATTAGTTTCTTTAACAACTCACAAGAGGATTTCAGTTTCTATTCTTTCTGAAGAATTACAGCTTTCATAAACCGAAGGGAAAGAATTAGTAATGAAGCAGGAAGAACACTGATGCACCTAACTCCAACAAAATGACTGCAGCTTTCTGCCGAAAACATTGCCATGGCTACAGCCAAGACTGTAAAACTGGTCTCTGGAGATGAAGAGGTAAGGGGGAGAGGCTCTACATTCATGTGTTTTTAAAAGTTTTATAGGATACTTGCCTTTGCAATGCGTAAAACAAAGGCGGAGACACGAAGCCTGCGGCAGAGACGGTGCCCAGCTGGAGAGGCGAAAACGTTCTCGCCAGCTTCGTGGACGCCCGTCTGACGCGGGAGCAACTGCACACGTGGCGTGAGTGACTTGTCGAGGACGGGCACGTGCACACGCCGCGACAGCACCGCACTCCAGACGACAGACACGCCCACACTCCGGAAGTTTCCTTCTGCTCGTGTGTGTGTGTGTGTGTGTGTGTGTGTGTGTGTGTTTATTAGGCAAAACCATTCTTAATTCTGAAGAAATACATTGGCAGGGGCCAGCAGATGGCATAGTGGTTACGTGGCTGGACTCCCACATGGCTGACCACAGTTCGAGTCTTGGACCCAGAGCCTTGAAAGATCACACAGGGTGTGTGTACGTGCATGCCTGAGATCCCGGGAGGAGGATGGAGGGAAGGGGCTGCGGTGTGGCTATCCCCCCTGGAGGCTGATTTCTCACTTTCCCTCTCACTGTCTCTGTCTCTCTCTCTCCAGTGAGTGCATGTGCCCTAAGGCAAAAACCTCTTTTAAAAAAGCAATTCGCCAGCAATCTCTCCATGTGTACGTAGAAACAATGGATGCTGGTTAGCAGCACCAGCCGGGGTGCAGGGCACCCGGGATAGAGGTCGTGGTCAAGCCACAGCAGCGAGCAGGCCCACCTCGACTCAGAGCCCTGGCGACCTCGCTCCACCGTGTCGTACGCCAAAGCACTTCAGGCTCAGCCCGAAGGTGAAACCAGAGCAGCACTTCAACATAACTCACAGCTGACCTCGTAACGGACTCACAGACACACCACTGCCAACGGCACAGCTCTGCCCATGCGGGGGCGTCCAGTCACGGCGCACAGCGGTCTCGTCACTAGGTGATTGCAGCACCATGGTGCACAAACAGCGGGTCCTGTGGCACGGGGGCTCACGCATGGGCGCTTGGCACAGGGGGCTCACGGGGGGGTGCTCCAGCATGCAGGGCTCACGGCCATGGTTGCAATGCCGATGTTTCCCAGTGAGGTTTTGCACCTCGCTTTAATTTTCCCCAGTGGGTTTGGATTTCTCGCGACTCATGTCCAACGTCTGCACGTACCACACCAGCTGGAAAGCTTGCAAAGACAGCTGACTGGGCCGGGCCCAGGGGTGCCTGCCACAGGCCTGCAGCATTGGGAGATTCTAGTGAGTTCCCAAGTGAGGCCCTGGCTCGTCTAGGAACCGACTTAGAACTGCTCTAAGCAGAGTCATTTGGCTCCCACGCATTTACAGTGGCTCACGATCCTGATTTGGCTCCTGCTAGAATGTTTAGGGGAGGGAAGGTGATTACTGCTCGGTCTGGTCACACTGCAATCCTACGCCCGGCCTCCTGGCCAGCCAGGATCGGGGCTGCGTGCACTGGTGTGTTCAGATCAACCTGGGACCGCAGCCCAGCCTCCCGTGTGCCCCGTCCGGTATGAAGCCGCGCCCTGCCAGCCGGCCACCACGGCTGGGCGCTGGTGCTCTCCTCGCTCAAGCACATCACGGTGACAATGACATGGTCCTCCTTGCCTGCGCCCTCCCCTAAGTGTCCGTCCCGTTCCCTGTGGGGCGGGAGCTCTCAGGCGAGAGGGCTCTGTCTCCTGGAGGGGGTCAGCATCCACAGGGAGGCCGGCCTCGCCCCTCGCCCCTCGCCCCTCACCCCTCGCCCCGCACATCCTTCTCTGCTGCAGTCAGAGGGTGTCCTTGTTGCTGGGAGAGGTGAAAGCACCCGCTCGAGTGACATTCTGAAACGGGCTCCAGCATTCGGACGTTTTCCATCTCATCCAGGGACATGGGGAGGAACCCAGGGAATTTTCTAGAGAGATGGACTCAGGGCCGCTCCTCAGACTCCCGAGTTCTGTTTCCTGCCACGGCCAACTTCCCTCCCATTGAGCCTTTGCTGAGACAGACAGAAAAAGGGAAAATGTTCAAAAATACACATCTTTGTTAAAATGTGCCAAGCCACACTAGATGCTTTTAAAACCAAAAAGGCAATACGCACACCACGGCCTGCCCAAGAACGAGCCCTCTTAACTCAAGGACAGGCTCCCTAGGTGCTACTCACACCCCCCCGAGCCCGAGCACGGCCACGTCGCTGCCTCGGACTCCACACCGCTCCCAGCTCAGCCCAGTTGGCGACGGCGCCTCACCTCCTGCTCTTACGTGGAAACAGGGAATTAGAGACGCCTCCTCGGACTGGCGGTAACCAGACTTGACAGATGCTGAACGGCGAACCAGCTGCTCGGCTCGCGTGGGACACGGAGTCCCTGCCATGGCGCTCACGTGATCCCAGCGGCACATCTGCCTTACGCGTGATCTCATGGAGGAAAGATCGCTGGCGACAGTGTCTGACACCGCTTTCTCCCAGCCGCTAGGCCCGAGCTTTTCTTAATCACGCGCATGTGTGCTGGCCGGCACTCCGCAGCCTCCGCCCCAGTGGATGGGCCTTGCTGTGCTTTTACTGAAAGGGGAAAGTCTTTAACACCGAGAAGAGTTCTCAAAGTTTCTCTCGCTCCTGCCTTGCCAGAGACGAGAGAGAGACAGGGAGATGGAGTGGAGACGTGAGACACTGCTCCCGGAGGGGAGGGCTGCCTGCTGTCTTAGCTGTCCAGAGGGCTCCGAGGGCATCTTCTCTGCTTCCCCTGGCCCGAGACGGAGGTCCCTCCCACGTGATCACGAGCTTATGTCCCACAAGGAACCCGGAGCACACGCATCTCGAGAGAGACGTGGAAACGGAGAAGATGCGGTACAGGCGGCCTAGGAAGGCCATCGGGCCAGCTAGGAGGAGGCAGGGAAGAAGCGAGGTGCGTTTCCAATGCTTCCCCAGGTCTGTGCTGGTGCCCCCTGGCTGGTGAGAGACGGAAACCCACGCTGAGCCTAGCGAGGAACTAACCACGCGGTCAACCTAGTGGGTCGTGGGGAAGTCATGACGCAGTGTTTTGCATAGAAAAACACAGAAAAACATGTCATGACTTTCCTAATGACGTAATACGTATGATGACTGGTTTTTCTTTGATCTTCACTGTTAGAATGTTCCAAAATAGAAAAAGAAATTGTCCTAAATTCAACCCTAGATAATCAAAAATGGGGCCATGTTAAAAATGATTTGAAGGGTGAAACTAAAGATGTGGACAAAGTACCCAACACCATAGACTGAAGAAAAATAAAAACAAATTGAACACTGGGAGCCACCGCAATTCTAGGAATGATACACGCAAAGCATTTAGAGAAAGAAAAAATAAAGGTCAGACACAAAAGATTGAGAACGAAAATGTCTGTATTTTTCAGAAGCAAAACCAAATGCCAGAAACAATAGGGGGAACATTGTAAAATTCCGCAGGAAGAGTATTTCCAACCCTAAACCTAGAAAAGTGACCTCGGTGTGAGGCTGTAAAAGCGTGCTTCCCTCCCACCTGGAGGGGAGCTGCACCCAAACAATCCAGTGCCCTCGAAGAGCTCAAGCGCCCAGAACACGAGGAGGGAGCCGGGTGGAGAGAGAGCCAGGCGCTTCCTCAGGTCTGAGCGGAGGGTCCCCAGGGCAGTCCTGAGGGCCATCGAGCACGGGGAGCTGTCCGGCTCCTGGTGAGCTTTCGGTAAGAACAGGCACTGCACGGAATTTAATAGATTTATACTTTCCAAGGTGAGTCTGGGCCGGGACTGCTGATAAGCTCATAAAAAAAAGTAAATAAACATGACAAATAACTTGGGGACAAAAAATGCTAAAAAGGAAAAGTAATTACACCGTGCTGGGAAATTCAGTTATAAATAGCATTTATGTAACAGTAACAATGTGAGCAGCAAATATGGACTTGAGCTAAAATACATTATAATTACATTGAGAAGACCGGGACGAGGAAACGGCGTGTGGGTGTGTGTCTGTGTGGCTGTGCGTGTGCATGCCTTGGTAGCAACGGGAATGAGTAAAACTGTCTTCTCAGATAATGTGAAACACTGAAAAAGCAAGAAGTGGTAATATAAGCATGCTCTACAGAGATATAAAAATAAAAGCCAGAAGAAACACTTAAAAATGTCAAACGCTCTGTGGAACAGGATATTGGGAGGTGCCAGACAGTATTTTTTTAATACTAAGCCTTGAAAAGTGGACTCTTTTAAACTATCGCGATGCATAACATTTATGGAAGTAAAAACTAAAATAAAAGGAGAGACTTCTTTTAATGTCTTCCGACAGTTCTTGGAGAACGCTCTTGTTCAAGATCATGCCACTGGGCCAGTGCACAGCTCTCCGGAAGCAACGATAAAAGTGCTGTGCCCAGGTCCGTCACCTGGAGCCTGGGTGCGAGCTCTGAGGCCCTTTGTCCTCCCTGACACCCCACGAGACCCTCGCTCCTAGGAGGACCGCCAGTGCATGCCTCACAGGTGGGTGGTTGCAACAAAGCCCTCACCCTGCAGAGCAGAGTCACCAAATACCCAAGCCCCTGCCTTGTATACAGGGAAGATGGTGGGGAAAGTTTGCAAAAGGATGAAATTAAAGTATGGAGTTTTGGTCACAATTTTTTGAAATTCTTGCATACCTTTCTCATAATACTGCCTGAATCTTTTGAGGGTCCCTTGAATACACGTCTTACTTACTTCCACCTTAATTTATTAAGGAATTTCTGAATGTCGCAACCATGGATCATCGTGGAGTGGGAAAGGGAACCAGAGGTAAGGAGAGCGCCACCCACAAGGGCGTACGGCACTTATTGGTCAGAGTAGGGTAAACTCGCTCTGCCGTAACAGACCATCCTGCACTCCCAGGCGTTACCACGGGAATGCCTATTTATCGTAGTCTATAGGGACACAGAGAAGTTGGAGATCATGAAAGAGATTTTACTGCTTCATTTCAAAATGGTCTCTTGCAAAATAAGCTGCTGGTTTCCAAAAACATGCAGCCCTTCCCATTCGTCTCTGTTCCCCTACCATGGACGGCGACTCTCCCAGAGGTGATGCTGTTCATCATAATAATGAGCATAAAACCCGTACACACACCAGAAGGAGCCAGCACGTGCCAAGTACCACGCTGCACCTTCAATACATTTCATCACGGGGACAATGGCCAGGGTGATACTGCTAAGGAACAGGGACAGACAGTGGTACAGCAGTAAAACAGGATGCTTTGCAGGACCAGGCCACACGGAACATTCTGGAATTGCATCCAGAGAACGCCCCGGGATTACCAGGCACATGTGTGTCTGTGAGCTGTGGCTGGCTGAGGCCTGGATAGATTACAGTGTCGAGGCTGTAGAGGGTACTGTCTTTGGTCTCGTTCTCTCTGTCTTTCTTGTTCATGGAAGAATTAAGTAAATACAACTTAAAAGCAAAGAAGGAAAGCAACGGAGTCTTTGATCCTTTCCCCAAACCTGCTCTAAGCAGTCAGTCTGCCATGTCAGTGGGAGGTAACGCCGTCTTTCTTGATGCTCAAACCGAAGCAATTCCCTTTTCACATATTCCACGTTGAACCTAACAGGAAACTCCCTCGTTCCTGCAACAACATATGGAGGATATCCAGGCATGTACGGGCCTCCTCGGCTACCGCCTTCCCTGAGTGGCCCTCGCCTTTCAGGTGGTTGCTGCAGTCCTTCGTCTGACCTGCGCACCTCCACCCTTGCATTTCACAGCACAGCCGCAATGTACCTGGGACACCTGCAGCAGGTCTGACCACGGCCCTTAGGGGGCCCACGGCTCCGAGTGGTCTGGCCCAGCGTGTCCTGTCTGTCCTCTCACCTCTCGGTCCTCACCTGCTGCCCCTCTCCCCTGCCGCGCTGGCCTCCCCAGGGTTCCTGGAGCGCACAGGCTTTCTCACGCCCTAAGGGTCTTCCTCGGACTATTTTTCTTCCTTGAGTGCACTTTGTCCAGGTACCTGACAGTCAACTTCTGTTACAGACTGAATGTTTGTAGCCTCCCAAAATTCCCAGTGTGGGAGATGTGTTGAAGACCCAGAGGCATAAAGCTACATCTCTTGTGCTGAGCAGTGAAGGTGTGAATGCAAAGGACAAGTCCTTGAAAGTGACTAAAAGGGTCGTCGGGTAAGTACATGAGTGACAAGAAAGCAAGACAGCCTTACTGTTGATATGGAGAAAGCCTGAGTGGTCTGGATGAAGATCGAGCCGGACACAGCACTCCCTTACGCCGAAGGCTGATCGAGAGCCAGGTCTGACTGATTTTATGAAAGCCGAGAGAAATGAGGAAGCTGCAGAGGTTGTTCCATGCGATTTAAGGAAAGGAGCTTTTCCATACATACAAGTACAAGTGCTTGTGTAGAAGCCTCAGCAAGTTAACCCAGAAGACCTAGGCAAGAGTGTGGATGAAGGTGAGAACACGGACCAGCAGATTTTCAGCATGGGTGAAACGGCCTTTGATCTGGGCACAGTACACTGAAAACCTTCTGGGAGGGGTCACTAGTCTGCATGCCATTATGGGCGATCATTACCCCAGAAAGAGGTCGAAGTATATGGTTAGCAGGAGTTTGGGAGAAGCTGTTCCAATGCTCGGGAGTGGCTGGGAGGCCCAGAACTTCAGCAGATGGGCTAACTGCAGACGTGGTGGAGACAACACGGGCAGAACTAGACGTGGAGCCGAAGGCGTGGCTGCAGTGCTACTCCTGGTACAGCTGTAACGGACAAGAAGCTGCTCCTTACAGGTGAGCAAAGAGAGTATGAACAAAAGAATCTTGCAAAATATAAATCCTTACAAATACTTTAATCTCCTTTAGAAAAGTAACCCAAAAGCTAAAAATACATTCAGCAGGAAATGATCATTTTCCAAGGACTGATCGTACTCATTTTAGGACCTACATGTTAAAAGCCGAGCTCACGCCATGCAACCATTGGGATAATTTGATTATCTACGTGAAGCAGCCATGTAAGTCACTTTATGGCTAATTGTGGACATAGTGTACGTGGCTCTACCTTCATAAACTGTGATGTAATGATAATACAATTGTTACCACTCACTGAGCTCTCTCATTGCTTCAACAACCTGTGAGGCCCACAACGTGGGCCCTGTAACTTCCAGCTTTCTCATACCGTGAAGTAGGTGGCATCGCTACACTTACTGTATAGGTGAGCAACCTGAAATTCAGTGAAGCCAGGTCATGAACCTAGTGTGCCTGACTCTACCTTCCTGAGACAGACCCAGTAAAGCACAGTGCCCAGAGATGGAGCAGCTCCCCCTTGCCTGCCTGCTTCTCCTTCTGTTGCAGGAAAACTTTACTCATTGCTCCCCGTAACGGGAAAGGGGTGGGGGAGACAATCCCGCTCACTTCCCACCTCTACTCGAACATCGCTAAGCAGGACGCCGGGTGAACGTGCGTGGCTGGACTCTGCTGTCCTCGGGCCGTGAGTCTGTGCCAGGAGTCTCGAGCCATTATGTACTGAAGCCCATGCGTCCCTGGAGGATGTCTCCTCACCCTGCTTTCCCCAGCTGTCCTAAGGGAAGCAGGCCCGTGGGGACAAGCCAGCCATTTCCTCTTTCTTTCCACGTGGAGGCGTGGACACGGCCAAGAGGTGTTGGCCAGCTTGATGCAAAGCCCTGTGGACGCTCGCTTCTGCGTTGCGTCCCTGGGACTCCTCTGACACATTCGGTGTCAGGCTGCAGTGGTGAAGACCTTACAGGATCAGTGCTTGGACAGGTGGGCAGAAAGGGTGAGAGAAGAAGAAAGCGAGATCTGAATCCCCCTGAAGCTACCCAGGACCACGCACACGAATTCACCTTCGACCAGAGAACCATATTAAAATACGAGGCACTTTCCCAGTTTCCAATTGAATTAGTCCTTATTTTTAATAAAATCTGGATTCTCCCCACATTTTCAAATTTTCTTTACAACCACTCTCTCAGCAGAGAAGCCTATGGACTGAGGGAGCCGTACCTGAACGAATTTCTGTCTTACGAGACACCCCATTTCTGCCTGTAGATTCTGCTGCACATACAACAGCCCTGCAACATGGAAGCATCTTCCAACTTCCTCAGAGGAAACGAGAGGCCGACATAGAGACGTGCAAACCCAGCCCAGCAGAACCTCTCACGAGAACGGCCACTGTCGTGACATCTCATTCACTCCACCGATCATGTCACTATCCTTTTGGCCCCAGCGTGTCTCCTGGCCTGCCAGCTGTCATCATGTCAGTAGGTGACATTCATGCAGAATAAGCGTGAGCTCTGATGAGAGGTGGGGCAGACAGATGGCAGTCATCCTCTCCACATGCACGCCTCCATCTTTGCACATCGATGCGGCTCACAGGTAAGAGAAGGCCCCTGTGTCGCCTGAGCTGCCCGGAGTGGACCCTGGACCCTGCTGGGCAGCACCTCAAGTGTATTTGGAACTAAGAGCAGGAGAAGCTGGGCCAGTTAGAGCATCGTGGGAGCTGGACCGAAATATGGCATGTACCATCTGGGACAGGGCTGCTCCTGTCCCGCCCGAATCATACACAATAGGCCAGAGCACGATGAGAAGAAACACGGAAGCAGGAGACACGGCCCTACCTCAGAGGGAGGGCGCAGCCGTGGCTGCTTTGCTCTCCGGCTCTAGTCTCGTGCGTCACACTTGCCCTTCACGCACTGCTCCTACTCCTCTGCGAGATGCCTTTTCTATCTTCTCCTTTTTATTTGGACCATCGTAAGTGACAGCCGGGGTGTTGTGTCGAAGATAGAAAATTCAAGAAGTCTGCTTGCTGCAGGGTTGCTCGGAGCCTTTATATAACAATGTCTTGGTTTCTCGCCAGTGGTTGGGTCACAGAGTCGCAGACTTAAATGACTTCCTGGGTTTACCCGACGTCGCTCTCGCTATGAGAAACGCTGATCTAACTCACTAATTCATGCACCGCCTAGGCTCGTGCATCGTGATTCCCACCACGCATGTGCGCTGGGATTCGGGCTCATTGATACAACGCCAGAAGTCCGAGGATTTCTAATCAGACTCTTCTAACTTATCACTGACATTCCCACGAATACCGAGGAAAACAGGCAAATTTACTATGAAATTGAAAACTAGCACTGACAAGATGGGATCAGACTCTCCAAGAATTTCACACTCGAAGTCATTGATAAACGCAAAAATATGGACCATGTTTGTTAAAATCCTGTCTGTCGGACCAGTATGCTCTCAGAGGTGCAGACCCAAATCTGACTCATATATTAGCAGAAGAATAGGCTGCTAATGTAACTGATATATTAGCAAAAATAGTTGCAGTCCATCTAGCTGTAAAAGCTTTTTGGTTCTTGTTAGCCACAAAGGTATTTTCATCTACCTGAATTATTTAGAGGATGGGGAAAAGCGAAGGTGGATGTTATCCAAGAAACTTGAATCTTCACGAATACGACTTACAGGCAGGAGGAGGTTGAGAAGCGAGCTGAAAGCCATGCACTGTGGACCTCTCCTATTCAACACAGGTCAGTGGGGCACAACGGAGGGTGCAGAATACACCTTTATTTTTACGGAAGATGGATTTTCAACAAAGGGGTGAAGGCCATCCAAAGGGGTAAATGGTGCTTCCTGCAAATGCTTCTGTGGATGCTATGTCCTAGAAAGCAGGTGCTGACGGAGACGCAGTCTGCTTGGTTGGGTGGATTACTCTATAAACAGCGATGAGAGCATGTTTATCATTAGCGATGGCCAGGTTATCTAAATCGTTATTTTCTTCCTGCTGGCTATATCAAGTTCCTGACAGTGGGGCATTGATGCTTCCAGCCATAATAGATTTGTTTATTTCTCACTGTGATCTTTTCTAGCTCTGTGGTCAGGAGCACAGACACTCAGGATGGCTGTGTATTCTTGAAGGACCACACCTTGCGCCCGCTGCAGTGCCCCTCCTCACTACTGGGAGTCGTCCTGCTTGGTCTGAAGGTGACTGACATACTCCAGCTTTCTCCTGTTTCCTGATAAGATGGTTCACAGTTTTTCATCCTTTTTTTTAAACTCAAGTCTTTATATTGGAAATGAGTTTCTTTCTTTCTTTCCTTTTTTTAAAAGTTTATTATTTATTTATTTATTTATTTATTTATTTATTTATTTATTTATTTTTTATGCCATAGGGCATGTGCACTCAGTGGAGGGAGACAGAGAGAGACAGTGCAGTGGTAAGTGAGAAATCACCCCTCAGGGGAACGGCCACAGTGCAATCCCTTCTTTTCCACTCTCCTCATGTGATTTTGGGCATGCATGCACACACGCCTGACATTTTTCTTTTTTGTTTTTTAAATAATTATTTAAATGTGTTTATTTGTTCTTTTTTTTAAAAAATTTGACCAGAGAGAGAGAGAGGGACAGAGACACAGAGAAAAAGAGAGAGAGAGAGAGAGTGAGAAAGCAAGCCACCAGTTCTGGGACTTGAACCATGGTCAGCCATGTGGGAATGTCCAGCACTTTAACCACTGTGCCACCTGCTGGTCCCACACCCAGCATAATTTCCAAGTCACCAGGTCCAGGACTCAAACTGCGGTTGGCCATGTGGGAGTCCAGCACCTTAACCACTATGCCACCTGCTGGCCCCTGTGAGTTTCTCATAGACAAAAATATGGTTAGGTTTTGGACTTTTCTAAAGTCCACTGATCATCTGTTTCAATTGATTTACTTAGATCTTTCACATTTTAAGTAATTATTTATATAAATGGATTAAAAATCTACCATTTTCCTGACTGCTCTCTACTCATTTTCTTTAACAGCTAATGTTTAATTTTATTAACACTGGTGTATAAATTTTCATTCCTTTAAAGTTTCCAAAGAGCTTGCAATGATAATAAAAGTAAATGAGTATTTTGTTACAGGTACTTCAAAGCACTACAGTACCTTTCTGACAAAATGTTTACATCTTCCAACTTTAGATATGAAACAGCTTAAGAAGGCATAGACCAAAAGGGAAAAAAAAGGATAGCAGAATTGATCTATTACATAAAAGCAAGAGGTAACTGGTTTGTAATTTCCAAGAAGAAAAATTCAAGAGTATTATCCTTAATATGTCTTGATGATGGGTTTTTGGCATTTTCCTAAGTGATTTATGTAATATACTCCCTTCCCAATCTAAATAAGAAGACTCTCTTTTTTTTCTTTCTGCTTTCCTTGTTTTTCTTTCTTTTTTAAAGTTTATTTACTTCTTTTTCTCTTTCTTTCTTCTTCTTCTTCTTTTTTTAAAATTTTTGTTGTTGTTGTTGATTTGATAGAGGGCATGTGTGCTCACCAGAGACAGAGAGGGAGGGAGAAGGCAAAAGCACTCTACAACGGGGCGTTGTCACACCACAATCCCTTCTCCATTTCTTCATCCTTTTGGAAGTTTGGGAACACACATGACATGTTTTTCAAACTACCAGGTCCAGGATTCCAACTGTGCAACATGTGGGATTCAGCTCTCCTAGCCATTAGGTCACAGGGTCAGCCCAACACGTATTTCTCCATGAGTGGAAGAAAAAGAGAGAGAGAGAAAGAGAGAGCAGGAACCCCCAACAGGGTCTTGACACCATGACTCACCATAGCTCTGGTCAGCCCAGATCATGGGAACACATGTGCCCAGCATGGACCTCCAAGAGCATTGTGTTTTACTGCTGCGTCGCCATCTAGGCCCTCACTTTGGAAAATTTCTATTGATCTGTTTTCAGGCTCACTGATTTTATCTTTAGTTGTGTCTAGCCTGCTAATGAGTCCATCAAAAGCACTTCTCATTTCTGTAACTGTGTTTTTTTCTTTCTTTTTCAATGTATTTTGGTTTGAGAAATTGTAAAGGCATCTTATTTTTTATTCTTGCACTTCCTTTTGATTCTTAAGAGTTTCCACTTCTGTTTGTATTGCTCACCTGTTCCTGTATAATGTCTCCTTTTCCCATTACAGTCTGCAACATACTGCTTGTAGTTATTTTAAATCCCTGCTTGATAATTCCAACATCTGTGTCTGGCTCTGATGAGTGCTTCATTTCTTCGCATTATATTTTTGTGCACCTTATAACATGTTTTTCTTTTATGCCAGAGGACACATGAGCATGTATGGCAGAGAGAGAGAGAGAGAGAGAGAGAGAGAGAGAGAGAGAGAGAGAGAGAGAGAGAGAGAACATCATGTACCCCTAACAGGCTGGTTATACTGCAGTCATTCTTTCCTTCATTTATCCATCCTGTCAGATCCTGGGCACATGAATACATGCCTTTTGTGTTTTTCAGGCCATAAGGCCTAAACCCTGGTTGGCCTTGTGGGATCTGACTTCTGCTCAGTTCTTAACCCCTGCTGTACATGGCTGGTTTTCTTTTTTCTTTTCTTCTCTTTCCTTTTTTTTTTTGAGAAGGCTGGACATGTTGTATCAAGTACTAGAGACTGACTGAGGCAAGCAGGCTTTTAGTGTGCACATTCATTGGTCAGGTGGTGTCAAACCGCTACAGTACCCACAGGTCGTGCTTCCCAGGTGTCCCCTGGGCCTCAGGCGTCCCTCGGAGCTCATCCTCAGAATGAGTGTGTGCGGCAGCTCTCAGCTGTGACCCTGGAGCCTCCGGCTGCCAGCGAGGCCTGGGTGCTCAGCGTCCAGTCTGTGTCTCTGGGCTGTGACTTCACAAGGGCTTCTGGGGCTGGGGTAACCCGTCTTCGGCTGAAACGTTCTCCACCTGTGTCCCGGAAGTGCTGGATCTGAGTCTTCCCTTCCCACCCCGACCCACCGGAAAGCAGACGAGTGAGGGGTGAGAGGACCGCCCTGTGCCCAGGTGGGGTCGTCAGAGCACGGGCTCCCGGGAAGAGCAGTGTTTGTCATGGAGGAGGACATGCCGCTCTTTGTCCTCTGCCCACCAGGGCCAGGACAGGGTCTTCCTCGGACGTCACCCTGAGACCGGGGCAGGTCCCCTGTGAGGAGTCCCCTCAAGGAGTTGCTCGCTCTCATGCTGTCCAACCTCAGGCTCCCCAAACCCACTGGGACCGTCACTCCAGATGTGGCCGCACAGCCTCAGTGCCGGGGAGCGGACACGGCTGTGGCTCGGCACCCACTGGTTCCTCCGGATGTCGGAGCTGTGCGGCCCCGTCCTGCGCTTCCTGAAGTCAGGCCAGCGCTGCGGAGCACCGAGTTCCCGCAGCCACTGGCCCTGTCCCAGCAGTCTCTGCTCGCTCCCGGTACGGGGGACGTGGGCCGGGGAAGGGCTTAGTGCACACAGGGGGACGTTCGATAGCACACAGACAGGGTTTGCCCAAGGATGAGAACACAGCTAACGTAACTCCACTGGCAACGCACTTGTCAAGGACAAGGAATGTTGGTATTATTTTTTTAAACACTTATTTATTTATCTGTTCATTTGTTGTGATTTTTAAGCTGCTGGGTCTGGACTTGAACCATAGTTGACCACGTGAGAATCCAGGGATTGAAGAGAGAGAGATTTTTGCTATAGGGTGTGTGCATTTGCCGAAGAGACAGAGGGAGACAGAAAACGAGAAACCACCCCCCCCCCCCCTGTGGGGGGGGGGATGGCCACACTGCAGTCTCTTCTCTTCCATTTTCCTCTTGGGATTTTGGGTACACACGCACACACACCCAGAGTGAATTTAAGTCGCCGGGTCCAGGACTCGAATTGTAGTTGACTATGTAGACGTCCAGCAACGTGACCACGACACCACCTGCTGGCTGGCTAGACTGTGGACAGCTCACCTGACTGGGTGCGATGCTTTCACGTGGTTGGAAGTCTAACCTGAACCTGTGACACTCTGAGCGCGGGAGTGTGCAAGCCATGGTCTCACAGCGGCCACCGTCTACACGAGGCGTTCCTCACCTTTGCCTTTGAGTCACTGCATCAAGCACAGAGCTCTTCCTTATTCTGATTTGCTACGGGTTTCCTATCCAGAAAGGGAAGTCACCGAGCTCTTATTGTCAATACCCCCTGCCAGGGAAGAACAGAAGAGGGACACAGATATGCCAGGGCTTAAGCAATCTTATCTCCTGCTTTTCATGAGGTTTAAGTTTCTGCAATTACCCTAAAGAACTTTTAAAAAGGGTTGGGGTAAGGATCTAAATAAAATCATCTTGTAATGCAACTCAATTAAATCACTTTCACTTCAATAAAATGAGAATGCTGAGAGCTGAGAAGGGAGGATTCGTTCCTGTGACCTTTCGTGCTATTTAGGCATGTGGCTTTTCAGGCCGAGCAATCAGCATGCTAATTAAAACCACGCCTTCGTGAATGTCAAGCTGTCATCTGCAGTGCGACCACTGTGTCAGGCCGAGAGGAGAGGCTGCTGTCAGTGAGATCGCCGCTGTGACACATCTCAAGCACTAGCGAGTAAAGCAAAGGCCTTGCCATCGAGTGAGCGTGGGTAGACTGAAGACTGCCACCCGGCAGGCACCCGAGCTGCTCCCAGACAGACAGCCCTCACAGCTGTGGGCCACCGCATCAGAGACCAGGCAGGCCTGGAGTGTGGTGCGGTCCAGGGGCCTGGATCCCACATGGCCAACCCGGCAAGTCAAGTCCTGGCCCCAGGGGCGTGGGAAGCATGCCCGATGCCTGAGTGTGAGCCCACGATCGCAGAGGAGGAGGAAACGGAGGAGAGGGATTGAGCATGAGCAGGCCCCATGGGGGGTGCGCTCTCTCTCTCTCTCTCTCTCCCCCCTTCTCTCTCTCTCTCTCTCTCTCTCTCTCTCTGGTGAGCACATGAACTCTCTCTCTTGTGAAGTTTTGAAAAATCAGAGACAAAGCGTGCTGAGTAGTCGTTGCGTCTCAGAGAATCCCCCTAGAGCTTCCTAGGCCATCCCCAGGGGAGCCGTCTCCACAGCTCTAGCCGGGCTCTGAGGTGACATCAAACACGCCCCAGGGCACGCTGGCGGAGCAGCTCTCCACCGCGTGTGTGGGGCAGCCTCTCTGATGGGCTTTACTTACAAGAGCGGTTTTAGAGCAAAGAGCCTTGGGGAGAGAGAGACAGAGACAGAGAGACTCCCTCCAGGACAAGGCAATTTTGTCTCCTGGGCAGGGTAAGAGATGGGGACTTCCTTGGGCCCCTTACACCACAGATTCCTAAGCTCGGGCTTGCTCGGCTGTGACACAGACTCGCTGTGCATCGACGTGGCTCACCCTGTGGCACTGAGGGGGTCGGAGAAACTGTGCGCATGGAGCTTCCGCTCCTTTTCCTAAAAACGTTCAGCAATCGTGGCTTTGAGGTGAAGGCATGACCAATGGCCACCTGAGCGGGATGCCAGGAGCCTCCAGGGCATGCTTAGTCTACCTAGAAAGGTATCACATCCACCATGGTTCTAGAAGCATCTATGTAGACAAGAAACCTCAGAGGACAAGACGGCAGGGCTGTTTCCGAGGGGTCTGAGCGGGATAGAAACAACTGCACATTTAGAGACTGAGCATCAGAGGACAGGATGGCAGCATCCGCACGCCCTGCGTGTTCCTAGCAGCACACGAGCAACCCCGAACCGCGCCCTCCCCGACTCACGTAGACTCCTTCTGTGTCTCCCTCATCTGCGCCTCCACCAGCCCCAGCTTTTGAAATGCGCGTGGACAAGGAAGTACCCACCCCTCGCTCAGCTCTGACCCGCCAGCACCCTCGGGGTCACCGCTGTTCGGCAGCGGGCTCAGTTCCACGCCTCACCGTGGAACCCCGGGGCTGGTGCGTCCCGTCTGCCGTGTGGGGACGAAGCTCCTCTGTCGTCACCTCCTGGATTTAAGCCAGCACTGGAACCATGTGTGCGAGTCTCCCAGAGCTGTCCCCAGGGCTGAGAAGCTCCTCCGCGGCTTTGGAGGGTGGTCTGAGGCAGGAGCCACCACGCAGAGGGACCGACCTAAGCCTGCCAGGTGGAAGGCGGGTGCCAAGGAACCTTCTGGCGAGGCCGAGCTCACACTAGCGAGGTCGCAGGTGGGGAGCGAGGCTGCCCCGCCGGTTCCCACGTCACTCCTTCGTCTCTGTCTTAGCTGGGTCAAGAGGGGCTCCTTGCTGTGCATTTCTGTCCTTCCAGTGCTGGCCTGGCCACGTCCCCGGGACACGCGACTGCTGCTCCCCAGTGGTGAAACTTGGTCCAGTCCCCTGGAGCGCCGGCAGCCGAAGACCTGGGGGAGCTTCGTGTTGGCTCTTCTGTGACGGAGGGAGGGATGGCTCTGCTTGTAGGGATCCAGACCAGCACAAGGCCAGGTCGTCTTTAAAGGAATCCATTCTGAGTGTGTAACAAGATTTTGTTTTGTTCTGTGACTGCTCTTTCAATTCACGTCAGCTAATTCCAAATTTTGGCAACCAAAAAGCAAGGGCTATGATTTTCAGCATGGCTTGAACACTGATACTCCTGACTCTTCATAGTCTCTGACAGGTACTAGTACACTTTCCTCTGTTAACACAGAGCGGACCGACCGACTTTCTGTTGGAAGAAAGTCATCCACGTGGGATGATCATGCACAAGGTACATTCAGTTGGAGTCTACGAACCTCATTGTAAGTATATAACAGTAATGTCTTGAACATTTAAAGCAAGAGGAAAATTCTGCTTCCGACCATGCATTGTTAGCAAAATCCAGTGGTGTGGTTTGACTTTCATATTCTGGTTAAAGAATCTCATCTCTGTCATGTCATGAGGAAGTGCATTAAGTCACTCGGCCATTACCCAGTGATCAGCAGCGGTGAGTCATCCGTCAGTCACAGGGGTGCAAACTCAGAGCCAGACGGGTGGGGGGGGGGGCCGCATTCCTTCCTCTTTCACGGTTCCCTACCCGGGGATGTAAATCCAGATCAGGAGGCCTGGGAAGACACCACCTGCCACGCAGGACGCCCTCAGGTTCAGACTCCGCCCGACTTTGTATCTTGCTTCCTTTTCTACTCCCAGGTGGGTGCTTTTCTCCTACTTTTTCTGTCCCTCCAAAATAGCTTTTAAAAATATCCTGCATTTAGAAAAAAATCTTGAATGGAAAGGTCAGATGGAGAGAAAATGAGTCACGTTTTCCAGAAGCCCTGGCTAGGAGTGGGGAGAGATGACCTTCAAATTCCCTTACCGCTAGAGGCTGCTCCGACGCCAGGAAAATATCTAGACGGTGTCTCTGTAACGCACTCCACGGCCAATTCTCTGTGTACTTCATGACTCAATCATTTTTTATCATAAACATGTTTTAAAATAAAATTAGTATTCATTAGTTATTGAAAACACAAAAGAAACACATGAGATACTTAATATGATGGTCAATGAACGCTAAAGAATTTTTTTTACTAGTGCTATATTTATAGATCGTATGAAATCTGAATAGAATTATTGGTTCAATTAAAAGAAAATCTTTTTTTGTCTAAGGACTAAAGTTGGCATTAAGAAAAACAGCTTATTTTTGTTGTTGTTGATGGGATTTGTGGATATTTGAAAACCACTACAAATAAAAATTACTAATACATAAGAAATTAAATACACAGAACCCATTATATGATTTTTTATGGCCAGAGGGTGCATGTACTCTCCAGAGAGAGACAGAGACAGAGAGGGAAGAAAGCACTCCCTCAGTGGGGTGTTGTCACCCTCAGTCTCTACTCCTTCATTCTGCCATCCCGTTGTGACTTGGGGCATGCACACACATGCGCCCACGATGTTTTTCAAGCCACCAAAGCTTGAAAATATCGGGATTTGAACCACGGTCAGACATGTGGGATCCAGCTTCCTTAACCCCTAGGCTCGAGGGCTAGCCCCCTCTTATCCTTTCTCATGGTTACTCAGATGGCACCCAAAGCTGTCCCCCTGCAGTAGGTACAGCAGGGCGATTCAAACAGAGGCCAATGCGCTACGACAGGGAATGCGGTCGACCTTCCACGAGCAGCGTGGAGTACCTGAGTGAAAACTTACACCACAATTCGATTAGTTTGATTTATTTAACGTCAAAGTACGAAGCAAGAGCCTGTGACGTTCTAGGGATGCACAACACGTGACAGTGAGAGGAACTCCGCCGAGGGTGACTGACACCGGCAATCCAGGGCTGCTTGGAAGAGGATTCCAGTACCAACTGGGAAGTCCACATTAGACACAATTGCTCTTTTATCTGCGTGCTGCAGTCTTCGAACACCCGCTCTCCCAGGGTGTCAGCTGCTCCCATTCCCATCCTAGCCTCAAGGCTGAGTTCCAGTGCCCTCTCCTCTGTCCTAGCTCGGATTCTGTGAGGCTGATTTGGGGTCTCCTGTTGTCTACTGTGCGTCTGTGAGGTACATTCTGTCTGCACGTCTGTCTCATCATGAGAGTCAAGTCCTAAGGTCAGCAAGTGCATTTCGTCTTCTCTCTGTGTCCAGCAGCACACCTGGCCCACACAGGCATGTGCTCTTGGAGGAATAAATAACCATCCTAAGCAGACCAGAGATTTCTCGGCACAGTCCTCTGCAATGTCTTCTCCAGAGTAGGAATGGTGCTATTTGGACTCTTCACGCTTCTGCTGGACTGGAGTAAACATAGATCTTGTTCATCCCAATAAACTACTTAATCAAGAAGAGTTGTTGAAATGTCAATACATATTCAAAAGGGAGGCTTTCTGTAGATAATTTGAAATCCAAATGATCTGGCTGTGATAAATGAGAGCTGATGGTAAAGATTATTGGTCATTCATTGGAAGTGCTTATTAGTCCTGTGGCAGTATTTAGCACCCTGTAGGGAAGGGGAGGGACAGACAGAAAGGCCCTCCAGATGCTCACTGCCAACAGTAGAAGGGAAGAAAATGTGGCATCTACACTTCTAACTCGGTCTGTTGAGCTACAGCATTTCCTGAAACCAACTGAAGATGTGTATGAGCTCAGCACAGAAACAAAGATATGAAATGAAAACCTGCTCTGTCCAGTGGGACCAATGTCAGCTCAAGGCTCTCCATTCACACCATCTCCCAACAATTGCTATCCCCAACCAAACTGTAAACCAAATACCAATCTGGGAGCCAATTAAGGAAGAACTAATTGTCGATGGCCTTTCCAGTTTTCCACCGTCCCATGCCTCGTATTCTCCTGATGTTCTGGATACATTTGCATAAAGAAAGAGTGAGTAAGACAGAGAACACCCAGTGTCTGTTATGTTCCACACGCTTCAGTGATCTCCTCTTGTTATGAGATAGGAATCACCACTCTGTCCCAGAGGCTGAGGCTCAGAAGAATGAACACACCAAAGGTAACATAGCTAGAAAGTGAGAGCAACCCCAGGTCCCCCTAAGTTCACCAAAGGTTCTTAAATATATAATTCTAGTCCAATTTTCATAGAGTTAAAGACAAGTTATATACATCTTTTTAATACTTATGCATTCATCTTTTTTCCCTAGATACTTGTGAATAAAGTCTATTCATGAATGAGTTCCAATTTTACTAAAACACAATAATTTATAATGTTTATGATTATTTAAATTGATAGTTATTTTTAAATGTATAACTTTGAGGGTACAAGTTTACTGTTTTACCTGGCTTAGTATTCAATCAAATATAATAGAATATTAAATAGCAACACCTCCTATGGCTCCTCATGGATCCCTTGCAGCTAGTAGACAGAAGTTATGGCAATACTAACCTTGCCACGTGAGCTATAAATTAAAGCTGCAGGAAACACCTCTGGCTGCTAAACTTTTTCAGCTCCCCATCAATTATGTTAATTCTCAAAACCAGGCAAAACTAAGGGCTGTAGATTGAATTACCTTGTCCGCGGCATTCATACCCGTATTGTTTTGGCTTTCATGATCTTGTTACTATTCTCAAATGTCATCACTCATGAAAACTTTCCCTAGTACATCATCAAAAAGGAAATTAGAAAATATCTTGAACTGAATAAAATTTAAAATGCGATATATAAAAATGTATAGGATGGCAATAAAGTAACACTCAGGGAAACATTTATACCATTAAATACTTGTATTAAAAAAGAAAAAACAAACAAACCAGTGTCTTCAACATCTGTGTTAAGAAACTAGAAAAAGAAGAACAAAATAAATCCAAAGTTAAAAGAAGAAAGAAAATAATAAAGACCAGGGGGAAATAGGGGGGAAATACTGAAATACAAAATAAAAAAATAATACAAAACAATCAATAAACCCAAGGATTTTTTGGGGGGAGGGATTAATAAAATGATAAACCTCAAACAGACTGATCAAAATAGAGAGAAGAAGACACAGACCACAACATCAGGAATGAGATAGGTAATATCATTACAAACTCTACCAATATTAAAAGATATACTCCATGGAACACTATTCAGCCATAAGAAACAACAAGGCCCTGGAATTTGATAGAAAGTGGATGAATATGGAATATTTGTTGCTGAGTGAAGCAAGTCAGGCTATGAAAGAGAGACACTGCATGTCTCCACTTAACATATATCTACTGTCTGCACTTTATGGTAGAGACTGAAAGACTGGAGGACATGAAAGCATTAAAAATTGTTATGAACACTAGAGACAAAGTGGAAAGAGAGTGTGGGAGGGGAAGAGCGTAGGAAAGGAAATTTGGGGACAAATAGAGAGGTAAGACATTTGTGAGACACAGATATGGTTTATTATCTGTTGATGAGGATGTGTATGGTATTCTCAGCTGGGCTGGACTGAGGTGTATATCATGCTAGGTAAAATCTCTTTACAATTTAAATGATGTATAATGATTGAATGTATAAATAATGATAATAATAAAAATAAAGGAAAAAAGAATAGGGGAATATTAAGTACAATTCCAGACCAATAGATTCAGCAACTTACATTAAACGGAAAGATCCCTGAGAATTACAAACTACAAAAGCACATCCAAGAAGAAATAGATCACTTAAATAGTCCTATTGCTATTAAAGAAGTTGAGTTTGTAGTTCACAAGCTTCCCAAAGGAGAAAATTTCAAGAAAAGAAATGACTTTATTCTACTAAATATTTACAAAAAATTTACCAATTCTATGTAAAGGTTTCATAAAAATTGAAGAGAAGAAAATAATTCTCATCTCATTCTATGAGGCCACCATCAGTCTGATAGTAAAACTAGATTAAAATATCACAAGAAAAGAAATTACAAACCAATATCACTCATGGACAGGGTGAATTTTAAAATTTTATTTTAGAAAATCAAATCCAAAACTATGTAGAAAGGATAACACATCATAATCGAGTAGGGTATAGCTCAAGAATGCAAGATAGGCTTAGCATTCCAAAATCAATTTGCCATATTAAAAATAAAATGACGACATTGTTTCATCAGAAGTAAGCATTTGACAAAATCTAATATTCATAATCCTTATGAAAAACTCTCAACAAAGAATAGAAGGGAATTTTCTCAATCTGATAAAGGCATCTATGAAAAATATACAACAAACATTAACTTAGGAGTGAAAGACTGAATGCTTTCTCCTCCATATTGGAAACCAGGAAAGAATGTTCTTGTCATTTCTATTCAATACTGCAGTGGAGGTTCTTGTTGGTGCAAGAAACAGAAATAAAAAGCATCTACATTGGAAAAGAAGAAACAAAATTCTCTATGTGGATACACTATTGTCTATGCAGAAAATTTGATGGACTTTGTTCTTAAAAGTTACATTGGGTCATCAGAAAAGTCATGATACATTTTTGCATAGAAAAACAGAAAAACACATCATGACTTTTCTGATGATTCAACAAAATTGGTTGAGTTTAGTCATATTTCAACATGCAAATATAAAAAATTTTCATTTCTACATACTACCAACAAACTTTGAGTGTAAATTCAATTAGTGTTATTAAATTAATGTAAATTGAAATTTTAAAATACCATTTACAATATCATCCAAAAAATACAAAATAACAGGGGGAATAAAACTGAAAAAAATAGGCAAGGTCTCTGTGTTTAAAACCAGAAACGGCTGCTAAGAGAAATTAAAGGAGACTTAAAGCAACGGTTCTCGATTGATTTTCCACCCCAGGGGACATTTGCCAGTGACTGGGGACATTTCTCACTGCTACAACCAAGGACAGATGGGGGAGGGCAAGGGATAGGTCATTCTACTGGGCTGTGGTGGGTAGAGGCCAACGATGTGGTTGAGTCCTACAATGTGCAGAAGAGCTCCCCATAACACAGCGATGTAGCTCAAAATGCCCACGTGCTGAGGTTGAGAAACCCTGGCCTGAGGGAGAGAGAAATATTGCCCGTGGGTCAGAAAGCTCAACATCATTAGGATGTCAGTTCTCCATAAATTGAGCTATAAATTCCAAGCAGCCCCAATCAAATCCCCAATTTTTTGCATATCTTAACAAGCCAATTCTAAAATTCCTATCAAAATGCAAAGGGCCTAAAATGGCCAAAACAACTTTGAGAAAGACTAACAAACTGCGTGAGCAGACAGGACATGATTTGGGGCCTTTTAATACATCTATCGAAATCAAAGTGGCGCAGTCTAAACCTCCACACAGACAAATGGGACAGAAGCAAGTTTAGATATGAGCCCACAGATGAAGATCTTCAAAAAGTTCATGAGGGAAAAATAAAAACAAAATCCATGCATGGATTAAAATTTTTTTGCACCAAAATAAATTCATCCTTTTTTTTCCCCTTAAGTTTGCTATAGGGCATGTGCACTTGCTAGGGACAGAGAGAGAGAAAGAGAAAGTAAAAAAACATCCCCCAGGAAGGTTGGCCACACTGTAATCCCTTCTCCTCCATTCTCCTCCCAGGATTTTGGGTGCACACGCACAGACACACACACACACAGACACACACACACACACACATGCACACACACCCTATAAATTTTTCAAGCCGTTGGGTCTGGGACTCTAACCATGCAGTCAGCCACATGAAATCAAACTGTTCTAGTCTCCATGCCATCTGCTGGCCCCGAACTCATACTTTAATTCTATTTTTTATTTTTATGAACATTTGGAAGTCCCTTTGTAAATATAAACAACTGATTTTCAGCAATACTGCAAAGGCAATTCAGTGAGCAAAGGATTTTTCTTTTTCAACAAATGGTGCTACAACAATTGGATATGCATAAGTAGAAAATAAATTTTCATACCATATGCAAATACTAACTCAAAATATATCATATATATATAAATGTTTTTAAAACCATAAAAATCTAGGAGAAACATAAAGAAAAATGTTTGTGATCTCTGGTTGGGTAAAAATGTCTTTGCTACAATACCAAATGACTGATACATAAAAGAAAAAAATAGATAAATTGGACCTTGTCAAATTTAAAAGGCATGCCTTCTGTAAAACTGTTAAGAGAATGAAAGGATAAGCCAAGGAGAAGAAGAAAAAAAGTTACAAAGAATATATAAGATAAAGAATTTCCAAAATTTGTAAGGAACTGTCAAAACTTAACAAATCAGTTAAGAAATGGACAGAACATTTCAAGTGGCCTTTTATTAATGAAGACAAAAAGATGGCAAATAAAGACATGGAAAGATGTTCTGCATTGTTAGTTAATAATAAAATGCAAATTAAAGACAAAAGGAAGTACCAGCATATGACTGTTAGAATGGAAAAGGGGGACCAGTAGTTGGCGTAATGGCTACGTCGCTGGACTCCCATGTAGTCGACCACAGTTAGAGTCCCAGACCCAGTGTCTTAAACTCAGGCCAGGTGTATGTGCATGCATGCCCAAGATCCTGAGAGGAGAATGGAGGAGAAGGGATTGTGGTGTGGCCATCCCCCCGGGAGGTGATTTCTCACTTTCTGTCTCTTTCTTTCTGGCAAGTACATGTGCCCTATAGCAAAAACCTCTACAAAGAAAAACCAAAAAGAATGGAAAAGGCTGACCATACCAAG
This sequence comes from Tupaia tana, assembly GCA_026018925.1. NCBI lineage: Eukaryota > Metazoa > Chordata > Mammalia > Scandentia > Tupaiidae > Tupaia > Tupaia tana. The sequence continues at coordinate 46,137,231 of JAKSZU010000019.1, forward strand.
TGTTGGTTGAGTATATGGAGGAACTGGAATTCTCATGCACAAATAGTGAAATGTGCAGAGGTAAAACCACTTTGGAAAATAGTTTAGTAGGTTCATTAAAAAAAATTACATTCCCCCCCCATAAGATTTACTTTTAGGTATTTACCCAAGATAATGAAAGTACAGATATATGCAAAGACATGTACATGAATGTTCATAACAGCTAAAATGTAAAAGTAAAAATGTGAAGACGATCCAAATGTTTATCAACAGGTGAATGGCTAGACAAATTGTGGTATATCCATACAATGCACTACTACTTGGCAATAAATAGAGGGGACTACTGATGGACACAGTAACATGAATACATTGTGCTAATTATGCTGCATGAAAGAACAGAGAAAAAGGGGTGCCTATTATTTGATCCCATGAACATTTCAGAGAATGCTTACTTAGCTCCTGTTGAAAGCACATTACTTGTTGCTTGGAGACAGGAATGAGTCTTAGAGAGGGTTGGGGATGTTACAAAGCGGCATAAGTCAACATTTTTGGGGAATGAATATGTTTGCTATTTCGATGATGATGGTTTCACATCTCAAAATTGGTTAAATTCTACACTTTAAATACATACAGCTTTTGTATGTCATTTATAACTCAAAAAAGCTATTTAGAAAATGAAATAAAATCGTTAAAACATAAAATTGTTCTTCCAGAACACATAGCTAACAAACACTTCTAATAAGACAGAAAGATTACATATTAAGAATCAAATTATTGCGTGCAAAATTTGACTAGTAGGAGCACATGAAAAAAGAGAAAATATATATTTTTAAATAATAGAAGAAAAATGTTCAGAGCTAAGAGATATAGATCTACAGGCTGAAAAGGTTCACCCAAGATCCAATACCATAAACTGAAAAAGAGTCACACAAAATACAACTTTGTGAAATGGCAGAAAGACTTCACAAAAGTTCTTTCAACCCAGGGATAGCTGGGCGGGGGCTAGAGGAAATGAGGAGTCAGAGATGACTCACCTGTGAGTAAACTGATAATCTGACATCAAACTTACTATCAACACCGCTGCATGACGAAATGCAGCATGCAATAACTTCAACGTTCTGGGGAAATTTCTTTTCAATATACTATTGGGCCATTGGAAAAGGCATGATGTATTTTTCTGTTTTTCTATGCAAAAATGAGTCACGACTTTTCTGATGACCCAAGAGTTGATACCTTAGTAACTACCAATTGGGTCTGAATGATCAAGGAAAGAATTTGGACATGCACAGCGTCTCAGAAAACTTCATTTATAAATAGCTTTCCTGAGACATAACCAAGAAGGAACTGAGTCAAAATGAGAAATGCTACCAGTTAAAGGGGGGAGACATAGACTATTAAAAAAAACTGACAACCACACCAACAAAACCAGGAGTCCATTGGAATGAAGGCATAGGATGGGAGTTTTGCAGCAGGCCCAAACAGAAGTGGTCCTAGTTTGCATGGAAAGTCAGACAACATGAAGAACACGAGAAATAGAAAGAATCCCCAACAGTAAATCTACTGACAAAATGGCGGCTGGCAGGTATTTGTTCAAGAAAGCACAGCATTCCTTCCTCATTAAGATCACAAGCAAATTAGGAACTCCAGACTGAGTACCTGTGGGTGATAGAGCTGAATGACACCTAGGAAAGTGTTGACGCAAACATAAATGCGACGTGGGTAGTTGTAGCTGAAGGAATCTAAGAAAAAAATTTAGGATTATTATTCACGTAGCTGAAGGTTGATGCACTGGACTTTTAAAAGTGAGAGAGAACCCAAACAAGCCAGATAGCTCTGCTTTGAATAATATTTGAATCATCTCTGCTACATCAAAGTTGTTCACTGGGTTCTGCTTTTTCAGTTAGGTTGCAAGTAAAACCCTCATGACTGCAGTGTGGTTCGAGTGCAAAATGCAAAAGCTGTCACCCTTGACAAGGCGCTAACAGCTGACAAACCTTTCTTCTTCGTGTGCCATCCGCCGACACCACTTCCCAGGCAGCAACTCTACAGCATTTCTGCTCACTCCTTCTAACATTCATCTTTTTACACGTACATGAAATACTAGACCTTGAATTGTGCTTACGTAGTTCAGCTCAATAATGCGGGCTAGTCATTAGTTTTCCCTTTTTAAGATCAATCTACAAACATAATATTAACACTGAAGTATAATTTTATGGTTGTACGAAGAATGCAAATGCTTCCATTTTACAATGTGAAATTATGGTTACAAAGATCCTGAGAAGAGAATGGAGAAGGGATTGTGGTGTGGTCATCCCCCTGGTGGGTGATTCCTCACTTCCTGTCTCTGTATCTCTGGCAATTGCACATGCCCTATAGCAAAAATCTCTCTCTCTCTCTCTCAAAAAAAAAAAAAAAAATGATGGTTACAGCAAAGAGAAGATGGGAGGTGGAGAAGGAGTAAGACACATGCAGAACAAGATACCTGCAGCTTTATCTAATCATGGAGAGTCAAAAGCAATTGCCGAACTCTAGTGAAACAAGAAATGGAGATTCACATTGTGAAAACAGTTTCTTATGCTTATCTGGCTTCGGAGGCCACTAATTGGTTGCCACATGGTTTTAGAGGAACGTTCACAACCGCAGAAGCTGTCGTCTGCCATGTCAGCAAATTACAATTTTATTTGTAAGGACCCTCTCCATTGCTTGTCTATCGAGTCTAACAAGGAGTGCGAGTCCCTCTGATGCAACCGATGGCCACACTGATGCAGACCTACACGGGGCTGGCGTCCTGCCTTAGACACGTTACTGCAATGTCAAGGATTCAGTCTTCTCTGAAGAACGATGTCCCCTTGGCAATGCCTATTGTTCAGAAGTTGGTGGAGAGGAAGTTAGAGCAAGGACTGAATAATGGTGCCAGACGTGGCCACTGGTGGTGGCACCCAGCGAACGGGGAAAAGATGAGATAAAGGCTCTCTGGGTCTAGTCACAAGCAAGACACTTTTCACAGAAGAAATGTGCAAGAAACCTGGCCAGAATGTAAACATCCTTTCTCCTGCAGCTATTGGTAATTTAAGCTTGTCACCAGGGACAAATGTCCGACAGTGATGGTCTAGCCAAGAATTAGCACGGAACACGTCCAATTCGGGATTCCAAAGCAGACCAGGAATGCAACAAACGCATCCATATCGTAACAGTAATAATAAAGCCCGACAGAGACTAAAGATGGGACCGGCAGAGAATGACCGAAGAATCCACGTTATTTTGTTTGGGTAGATACATTTGAAGGTAGCCCAGCCATAATGCAGCACGGCAGGGCACGCTGTAGACACAGAACCTCTGTAGGGGGCTTTCCTTTCAGGGTGCTCACAGAGACAGACGCCAGTGGCATCTCTGGGAGCCTACAGATACAGTGCTCATTAAGGCTCTGTCTGCTTCAAGGTATCTGAGGATCTAAATTCGTGCACTCATTCAATCGCTCCCTTATTCATTCAGAAATACTGCTTGTTACTTTCTCAATCAAAAGGAAACAAGGAAAATTGCCTTGTAACACAGAAGAACCAAAGATAAGGACCCATACCATTTTGGCCAGGAATACTGGTATGTGGATTCCTTGGCTTTTCATGTAAAAATATTTATTTCTGAAAACACTTATTTGGAGATAGGGACAGTTAGATATTTATATGTCTCATTGTCCTTTGAAGCTCAGAGAGAATTATGTTTTTTTTTTTTTTTTTTCAAAGTCATATTTCAATTGGTCTCACATTCAGTCCATTTGGGGCTTGTTCCATTTGACTTTTACTACAATTCAAAGGAGCACGTGCAACCACCAGTGGCTGAAATTAAAGTAACCACACCCTTTAAACAAAAGATAGCCAAAGAGGAAAAAAAAATCAGTCTTCACATTTAAGTCACTTAGTCCTTTTTTAATAAATTTGAATTCATTCATCAACACGTTTCATATTGTATCTATCACTCAATTTTGCTGTTTTTTTTTTCATGTCAAATAATACCAAAAAATTACATCAATGTGCTTAAGCAAAACTGGGTTTAAATCGATTTTTACAATGAAATGAAATGAACATGGGAATTGACCATGATGGCCATGGCCTACTCGTATGAGTATAATCCTGTACTTACCTTGAACACACTCACTGACTTGTGAATAGGGACAGGAGACGAGGGTGACAAACGTGTTCACAGGGCTGGCCCTAGGAGAGGCATGGGACACGAGCCACTCTCTGGGAGGTTGCTGTTTACCCAGGTGGGAGAATTTAGTGTTTCAGGAAAACATGGCACCTTTCAATGCGGTAGAAGAGGTAATCAATCCGAGGCACACTCGCTGGTGTCCTGGGAAGGTTGAAGCCACCTGGCAACTCTTGGCCCTCCAGTTCACAGTTACTCCGCCTGATGGTTTGCACCGAGCGCCAGACTCAATTCCGAGAGTAACAAGACATTCCACCAGTGTTCAGTTTAGCTTCCATAAAATGGCCCGGAATAGAAACTGGTTTGCAGGTGGAGAGTTAAAGTAAGAATTATGGAGTGGTTTATACTTTCGAGCCAGGAGATTCCAAGTTGGACCTCTTTCGAACACCCTGGTCAGGGACAAAGACTAGTGGGTGATTTCCTCGAAGCTGAAAGGAACATCTACAGCTGCAAAGTGCCTGTCCCCTCGAACCAGTCCCAACTTTACTTGGCATCACCTCTGAGATGACCTCCTGGCTTAGATGGGAGAGAAGGCCTTGGGTGGGGGGGGGGGGGACCGGCCACGCCACAGTTCTGGGTGCTGACACAGATGCGGTACTGCAGATGCACGTGTGGTTTTCGAGCCTAACGGGACTAGTACGACATCCTTTGTCATCTGTTTGCAGGTCCGGGGGAAGGAATGTCTCGCGGTATAGACAGTGAAAGCCCCGACAGTCCTGGGGTTGGTGAGCAGGAATAACACTCGGTGTGGAGATGACTCCAGCCTTACTGGCCCTTCTCTGCGGGGATTTCTCCAGGAGGGCGCTTGAGCTGTCTGAAGCATATCTGGGGATGGATCATTCCCCACGGCTGTAACAAGATCCCTCTGTACGTTCTCAGTCCAAAATGTGAAGCATTTAGGGAAGATGGACCTACTTAGAATATTCACTTTGAGTGATTTTCAGTTTTTGAGAAAGAAATCTCATTACATGCCGAATTAAAGCTTTTCTTTCCTTACTCAGGAGGTCTGGACGTGAGAGATGACAGCCCTCTCCCGTGAAGTCAGAGGTCTGGGTTCAGAAGTCCTGCATGCGGCTTGCTCACTGGCTCGAGTCACTACTGTGGAGTAATGAGAGGTCGTTTGAACGGGACAGAGAATCAGACTCAACTCGCAACTGTGGCCGCGGCTGGCGCTCTGTTCTCACAACTTGTAAAAATGAGAAGCTATAAAGTAATTTCATTAGAAGAAAAGTAATTTTCTTCTGAAATGGATTAAAGCAAACACATATCCAAGGATCTTAAAAAGATTTGTTTTTTACAGAATCTAGTGTGTGTGTGTGTGTGTGTGTGTGTGTAGTTACAAACACTATTTATAGTATAACTATTATGTTAACGTCATCGCAGTGTCTACAAAGTTGTGGATCCCAGTCCTGGTGGCAAATGCATAGAAAAAGCTCAAAAGCTAATATGACTATACCATGCAGATTGACATCCAGAAAACCTTGGGAAGCAGACTGCAGTCCTTCTGAGCCCCATGGGGTCTCTGCCTTTGATATTTGGGTACCTCAACTATGCATCAAAAAGTTGTGAATCATTTTTCTCCCAGGAAGAATTAATGTCACAGTTCTGAACAGTATAAATTGTACACTTAAGTCGATCACTGACGTGTCTGTCCATGCCCATCTGCATTCTGTGGTCTCTCTTTTGCATGTGGAGCTCACGCCTTGAATTACTGCATACAGAAAAAGATACCTGAAGAATTGAAAGGGATAAGGTCTTCACAAATGTCTCTTTTCTTTAACATGATAATGATAAGGCCACTTACAAGGTTTTTCCCAATCTGTTTAGCTTTTAGGATTCCCCATTGTTACCCATGAAAAAAATTGCCAGAGAAAAGCCAAAGACCAAGAAATCACTGGCCAGTCCCCAGATAAAAATAAAACCAGAGTGGAGCGATCGGGAAGGTGAAAGAAAGCTCTGAATGAACCAGGGAGAAGGGTGTAACACTGGTAGTTGTCCCTCGTGTGAAATGTCGCGGGTAGGTTCTACCTGGTGGTGGGTGTGGACAGTTAGACTCCCACAGAGTAAAGGAAAACTCGGTAGGGGTCAGCTCACGGTGACAGTCACACCACACACATCTCGGAGAGGGTGGTGCCTCTGTCCACGTGCAGTGCGGGACTGGACTCTGGTCACTAGTTTGGAAAGAACAGAGCGGGGTGAGGCATATTTGGCATCTTGGGATAAAGTATGAATTTAGCAGTTCTTTTCCGCATATATTACTCTCTATTTTTTCTCCAAATGCGTAACTCCGCTGTGACACCTGTTCGCACAACTGCACTCATTTCAGTATTTATAGATGCCTGTGGTAGAAATATTGTTTACAAAAAATATATCATCTCTTTTTTGTTTCTTTAGAAAGATCTCATCTAAATAGTAAGTTAAGGTTGCGTCTATGAAACCGGTGAACTTGTCTTGGTTCTACGAGCTTGGAAAAGTCCAAATGCTGAGGAGGCTGCGGAGGAGAAGGGACCCAGAGTGACAGCACTCGCAGTCAGGCCGGCCTTCTCTGCCTCAGAGAACGGTCATGCGGTCGGCGACGGCGGGGTGGACTGGTCGCGTCCAGCAGAATCCCAGGCAGCCTAGGAGCAGCTGCGTGTGCTCATGGAGTGTGTCAGGTACAGAGAGAATGGCATGAGGAGGTGTCTGAGTTTCTGGAATCGAACAGTAGAAGTGTTGTAGCTTCGATCTTAGTTTCTAGATAACAGAAAGTAGTTACATCACATAAAGAAAAATATGACATTGCATGCTGCCCTGATAGCAAGCGTAAGAAACAAAATCTTGGCAAGTATGCATATATATGCATATTATGCAAATATATTTTATATTAACATACAATGTTATAAAAATGATCAATAACGTAACTGCAAGGGGGGGTCATTCTAGATGGTTTTACCTTAGAGTAACAACCTGAGGCGTCTATACGCTCTTTGAGATGCCAGGCCTAAGAATCCGGACGGCTATGGAGTGTGCTCTCAGAGGTCGAAATGTCATTGCCCAACGTCCACTGTTCCCGCGGGACATTGGCTGGATCCACTCCAAGTGAACAACAGACACCCACACACTGATCCAGAGCACTTGCGACGAGAGGCCACTCACTCTCGACGGGTGTGTGGAGGACGGAGGTTTGGACATCGACGTGGGATCTAGCTGCATTTCAGACAGCAGGAGCGAGCGCTGCCAGCGACTCACCCCATCCGCTCAACTGTTGCAGGAAAAGGATGCCCAGTGGCTGCCAAGCCCACCACCAGAAAACCAAAACACCTTCGCTTACAAACTGAAAAAGAGGACATGAGGCGTGTGACTCATTGTAAACTAGCAATATCACTGTATGAATTTTCGAAGAATAACTAAGAATTTCTTTCTGATTTTTAAACTAAAACACCTAACTTATGATAATAAAGACACATTTTGGGATGACACTGTGTTTCACGCCCTCACTCTCAAGGCATAATATTTAGATACTTGTCCCTTTCAATTAAAAAAGAAGAAAAAAATCTATGACTTTCTTTAATATGCATCCTGTATTAAATTGTCCATAGCTGCAAAATGTATACATGTATGTGTATGTTTTCCATACGCATGGGTGCTCACACCTGTGTGTATGAACATATACACATACATCCTCATATACACGTGTATTTTATATATATGCTGAGAAAGATCACATATATATACAATTGCGTATGTATATATGTGTGTGTCTGCGTGTGTGTGTGTGTGTGTGTGTGTGTTTACAGGTATAAAAACTTGACAGGCAGAGTAATATTTCACTCAGTGTTAAATGGAGTCTTTGAAAAACCAAGGACAGTCACTCAGTTAACATAGTACAGCCAGTAAACTAAGTTGAAAAGAGAAAAGGTGAACGGGAACACGATCCGGGACCATCTGTCTATAGCATTCACATCGGTGAGATCGGGGATCTTAATTTTGAGCTGCGAAGACCTCCTCCGCAGATGGGTCTTCTTGTGCGGGATGCTTCTGTCCCCCACGAACCGCCCATGCCCTTCCCTAGGCATGCTCTGTTTCCTGTACTGGATTCCTGAGTTGTCAAAGGACATTGCTGAATTCCTGGTGTCGCCGACGCTGCCCGCGACCTCGTTCATTTCATTGTGAACCTCCAGCGATGTTAACAGAATATTTCCGTGAGCATCTACCTAATTGGATGAAAATGCACATCGTCAGACAGCCAGCATGCCAAGCAACTGGACTTGCATACGCAAATCTGAGGCAGAACGATCACAAGAAACCATGCAACACATCTGGTGAGAGGTCGTGCATCAGTCCACCCTAGCACTGTTCCCAGCTCATTGGAAACGGCACTTTGCAGGCTTACCTGCACATAATGCTCATTTTTTTGTCTTGCATATGTGTGCCTATGCTCTATTATAAAGAAAGAAAAAGGTTCTTTTAAATTAAAAATAAAAAAGCAAGATTCTAGGGGCCAGGTGGTGGTACAGTCAAAATGCAACTGGACTCACACGGGAAAGGTCCTGGTTTGTGTCTTGAGACCTCCCAGGTTACGCTGTGTGCTCATGCGCCCGCGAGCCTTCCTGGCCGAGGCTGAGGGGAGGTCCTGCTGTGAAGGCTCATGAGAAGTGCCTTTCTCTCTGTTCGTCTCTCTCTGTATCTCTCTGATCGAAGAAATTAATTTTTTTTTAAAGGCAGGATTCTAGGGGAGGCACTCTGTCTTGCTAGTCTTGTTGAGGATTTTTGTCTCTGTACTCATTAGGGGTACTGGCCTGTAGTTTTCTTTTTTTGTTGCTGTTGTGTCCTTGTCTGCTTTTGGGATCAAGGTGTTGGAGGTTTCACAGAACGAATTTGGAAGGATTCCTTCCTTTTGGATCTCCAGAAATAGTTTGAGAAAATTTGGGTTAAATCTTCCTTAAATGTTTGCGGAAATCAGAAGTAATGCCATTGGGACTGGGCTTTTCCTTGTTGGGGGACTATTTATTACTGATTCATTCTTGTTACTTCTTATTGGTCTATTCAAGCTTTCTATTTCTTCCTGATTCAATCTAGGTAACTTGTTTGTGTCCATAAATTTGTCCATCTCATCTAAGTTTTCTAGTTTGTTGGCATATAGTCACTTGTAGAATTCTGTCATGATTTTTTTTTATTTCCAATGTAACTGTTGTAATATTTCTGGCTTCATAGCTGATTTTATTTTCCTGGCTCCTTTCTCTGTTTTTCTTGATAAGTCTAGCTATCAGTTTGTCAATTTTGTTTATCTCCTCAAAAAGCATTCAGCTAGGAAAAGAAGCTAAAGTGTCCCTATTCACAGATGACATGATTATATACATACAAAATCCAACAGAATTCATGGAAAAACTACTAAAAGTGATCAATGAATTCAGTAAATTGGTGGGGTATAAAATCAATATTCAAAATATAGCATGTTGTATATTAACAATGAACAGACTGAGGCAGAATTGAAGAAAGCAATTCTGTTTACAAAAACCACGCATGTGCACACACACACACACACACACACACACCTAGGAATAAATCTAACCAAAGAGATGAAAGACATCTTCCAGTACAATAATGCAAAAATGAAAAAAGAAATTGAGTACAATACAAAACAATGGAAAGACACCCTGTGCTCTTGAATTGGAAGACTCAATATAATCAAAATGACAATTCTACCCTAAATTAATTTACAAATTCAATGTAATTCTGATAAAATAACTAATGACATTCTTCATAGAAATAGAAACAACAATCATAACCTGGAATCATAAAAGTCCCCATGTACCAAGGCAATTCAGTCCAAAAAGAATACAGTAGGAGGCATCTTATTACCCAAGCTCAAAATACATTATAAAGCAGTGATAGTCAAAACAATATGCTACTGGTGCAAAAACAGACACAAAGACCAAAGGAACTGAACAGAGTCCAGAAATAAACCCCAAAACATATAGTCAACTGATTTTTGACAAAGAATACAAGACAATGCAGTGGAGAAAAGAAAGTCTTTTCAGCAAATAGTGCTGGAAGAACTAGATATCCACCTGCAGAAAAATGAAACTAGACCTCCATCTCTCACCATTAAAAAAAATGAACTCAAAATGGATCAAAGATTTAAATGTAATACATCAAACCAAAAAAACTACTGGTGGAGAACTTAGGGGAAACTCTTAAAGACATCAGAGTAGGCAAATATTACTTTAAAAAAGATGCTTAAAGCACAGGAAATTATCCCAAAAATAAACAAGTGGGATCTCATTAAACTAAAAAGCTTCTGCACAGCAAAGAAGATGGCAATTAGAGTGAAGAGACAACCCTTGGAATGGGACAAAATATTTTCAAACTATGTTTAAGGGATTGATAACCAGATTATATAGGGAATTCAAGCAGATCACCCACAAAACAAATAACTCTATTAAAAAATAGGAAAATGAGCTAAACAGACAACTCTTAAAAGAAGACATACAAATGGCCAAAATGCATATGAAAAAAGTGTTCATTATCTTTTATCATACAGAACATACAAATCAATACCACAATGAGATGCCATTTAACCCCAGTAATAATGGATTTGATCAAGAAAATAAAGGATGATAAGTTCTAGCAAGGCTATGGTAAAAGGGAACCCTCCTATATTGTTTGGTGAGTATGTAAGTTATTGGGTCATCTGAAAAGTCATGATGCATTTTTGCATAGAAAAACACGGAAAAATACATCATGACTTTCCCAATGACCCAACAGTAAAGCCACTATGGAAAACAATATGGAGGTTCATCAAAAACCTACAGATAGAACTACTACATGACCCAGTAATCTCACTTCTTGGTGGTTACCCAAAGGATAAGAAAACACTCAGTTGGAAAGATACTTCCTCACCCATGTTTACTGCAGTATTATTCACAATTGCTAAGACATGGCACCAACGTACATGCTTGACAACTGATGAGAGGCCTGAAAAACTGTGGCACATGTACACTATGGAATACCACTCATACATACGGAACAATGATATCCTGCCATTTGGCCTGAAGTGGATGAATATAGAAGACGTAACGCTAAGTGAAGCAGGCCAGAATATCAAAGACAAATACTGTATATCCCCACTGAATATGTATAAAATGCCTGCACTCCATGGCAGAAATGGAAAGATCTAAAGATACGATGGTAGGGAGGATAAGTGTAGATGCTGTATGCGAGAGCGATGGATAGTAGTGGTGGGTGGGAGGGGCTCCGGAAAAAGCTCTTATCAGATAAGACATTACAATTCTCTGTTGAAAATGAGGTTTATGATAATATCCTTAATTTGACTGTCACATACTACATGAAAATATATTGTGCACTAGGAGATGTACAAGGATTGAATGTAAATAACAAATCAGAAAATTTTTAAAAGTTACATATTTAAAATGATAAAAAGCAGTAATGTAGAATTTGTTCTTTTCAATAACAATAAGCCATTTATTACATATTAAGCAAAAATCTCAGAAAACTGAAATTGTTTCCTTGTTAAAAAAACCCCAAATATTATTTAGCTCTAAAAACATATTCTCTATATTGTATGTGATGTTTTAAATAATTAAACTGTGAAATGAAAAGCCCAGTTATCCACTTCAGAAGGCAGGATGTCTCATTAGAGACAGGCATGAGAAGGATCTGGGACTGTTTGTGGTTATCATGCAAAACATTGCTCTGCACCTGCTACACACCATTATCATGCCCTGTACGAGGTGCAGGACCTCAGGATGAGCAGGAGAATGCCCTCACTCCCAAGCCAGCTTCAAGTAATCAGCAAATAAATTTTCAAACATTCTGCACACTATCTTTTAAACACACTTTTAAATACCATCTCTCTCTTTCTCTTTCTCTGTCTCTCTAGTTTGCCATAGGGTGCATGCACTCACTTGAGACAGGGAGAGAAATCATCAAACCCTCCCCCCTCCCCCCGGGGAAGATGGCTGTGCTGTAATCCCTTCTCCGTTCTCCTTTCAGGATTTTGGCATGCATACACATGCATCCAGTGTGTTTTATTTTCCTTTCCTTTTTTTTTTTTTTTTTTTTTTAAAGCCTTTTGCCATAGGCTGTGTGCACTTGCTGGAGAGAGACAGAGAAAGGGAAGATGAGAAATCACCCCCTGGTGGGGGAATTGCCATGCTACAATCCCTTCTTCTCCATTCTCCTCTAAGGAATTTGGGCACACATGCACACATGCCCAGTGTGAGTTTCAAGCCATCGGGTCTGGGACTCAAATATGATTGGCCGTACGGGAGTCCAGCAGCTTAACCACTGGGTCCTAACCCACTTCATTTTCAAGCCGCCAGGTCTCAGACTCGAACTGCGCAGTCGGTCATGTGGGCTTCACCACCATGCCACCTGCTGGCCCAAATACTATCCCTTTACTACATATAATAATATCATTAAAAAGCCCCTTTTATCAAAATGTAGGGGATCAGAATGAATTACTTTGTGGTACAAAAACACTAAAGAGCAAATGTCTTCTTAGAGGCAGGGAGAGAAGTGTTCATACAAACTTTGACAGTCCTAACGGTTCAGTACCATCGAGATTTTTTTTTAATGGAGATTTTTGCTATAGGGCATGTGTGCTCACCGGAGACACAGAGAGAGACAGAGAGAGAGAGAAATTATCCCCCAGGGGGATGGTCATGCTACAGTTCTTTCTCCTCCATTCTCCTCTTAGGATTTTGGACACACATGTACATGTGTCTGGCATGAGTTGCAAGCCGCCAGGTCCAGGACTCAAACTGCAGTCGGCCATGTGGGAATTCAGTGCTTTAATCACTACGCCACCTGCTGGCCCCATAATCTGGCTTTTTTTTTTAAGAGAGATTTTTGCTATAGGGTGTGTGAGCTCGCTGGAGAGACAGAGACAGAGAGATAGAAAGCAAGAAACAGCCCCCCCTCCGGGGGGGGGGGGTGGCCACACTGCAATCTCGCCTCTTTGAGTCTCCTCGCAGGATCTTGGGCACGCACGCACATGCGCCCAGCATGAGTTTGAAGCCACTGGGTCTGGGACTTGGACTGTGGTGGAGTACGTGGGAGCCCAGCAATGTAACCGTTTGCCACCTGCTGGCCCCTCGCCCGGCTGTAAGAAGGGAGCATGTATGAGCCTGTCCTTCCTTCCTACCAGGGAAGTGAAGAGACCGTGGGACCGAGGGGATCCATGGCTACGTGGCGACATTCGGACGCGCACAGGGCGAGTGGAGAAGACACAGGAATAAGGTCAACTGAGTGCTGAGTTGACTTTTCAAGATTTGGTGACAGTCCTATATGAATCAATGTCCTTCTCGGCGGAGGGAGTAGCCCGAGGGAAGCCAAGCCCGCATTCCTACCCACAACGGCTGTGATTTACAGAACTGAAGTGATGCTGGGAGCTGCAGACACTGATGGCCAGCTGGGGCCGGCTCAGGGCACGGCTCCGGGAAGAAGGACCCAAGAGCCAAGACGACCACACCGCCCTCACTTCAGAGGAGGTGAACCTTGAAACAGAAACGGCGTCGCAGTGACCCATGCTCGAGTGCGGAAAGGAACTGGAATATATGCTGGATTAGTAAGACCTTGGTGTAAAATAGTTTGGCTGCTTTACTTGTAGTTTTACATTGATTCGGTTTTTATTTAACCCTGAACCAATGTGTAGAAAATGATATCTAAATTGCTGGCAGGTGTTTTTTGTTTTTTTTTTTTAATTTCTGAAAAAAAAAGGAAGGGTTATTAAAATCTGTTAAATCTTAGAAATCAAACATTTCAAATATTTCCAAAAGAGATGATCATCTTTTCACCCAGAATTTAAGTCTTAAAATAGAAAGAAGTGATCGTGGGTGAAATAGAAGGCTGAAATGCCCTTAATAGAATGACAGATGACTTGCGATTTTTAAATCATTTCATGAACACTCCTTATTTTGAAGGGCTCATCTACTATCGACTATAATTAGAATCGTTGATTTCAATGTAGTATTTCTTCTTGCTCTATAACCTTGACAGGTGCAAACGTTCAAAGACTGAAAAACATCCTATCCAGTCTTTAATCACGGAACGGCTTGGGTGTTTTCCTGGAATACGTCGCCAGCACGGCACACCGTCGGCATGTCAGTCTCTACTTACCTTCCAGCTTCTAGTTAAGTCTAAGGCTCTAGTTCTAGGAGAAGCAGGAAGGATTTGTTACGCAAGGAATGATACCTCGCCCCGTGGCAAGAACAATGTTGAGTCTGCAGCTCTGATGCCGGGCCAGAGTAGTGCCCCCCACCTCGTGAGTGCAGACACAGCCGGCCAACTTGCAAAATGTCACGAGCTCTATGACCGTGATGCATGCGTCGTACCCAAAGACTGACCTGGGTACAGAAGCAAATCGGGAACAAACAGACGGCGTAGGCTTCCCTTAGAACCCGTCACAGGAGGGACTCAGTGAACCTGGGCCTTCTGAGCATTCATGTATCAGCTACCCAGAGCACAGTGTAACCACGAAAGAGAAGGAGAATCTTCTCGTGGTTTTACAGAAGTGTCCATGAAGTCCCAGCCGCAGGGGCAGAGCCCTCCTGGGAGGCCTACGGAGCTGTGAGGGCGCTGACTTGCCCTGCCAGGCCTCCCAAGACGCAGGAGACAGTGAGAAGGCACATCCCTGCTGCAGAGCCAGAGGCCTCTGTCGGGGACAGCTGCGGGCGCTGCCGGCTGCCCCGATCGGCAGCCCGAGTGCCGTCACCGAGGACGGAGGGGTCACAGTTATAACGGACAGCTGGGCTGCTGGCCAGTGTGTAGGTATTCTTTGTGTTTCGCATGGTATTTGTGATTCTTGTCTTACTTTCCTTTAATTTACGTGCATCACTTGATATCAACTTTTTGGGAGGCCCATTGGTATTTAAACACGGTCAGTGGGGATAAATAATGGCACAGCTGAACCCACATGGGAGTGGGAAGGCCCCTGGTTTGAATCCCGGGGCCTCCCTGTACACACTGGATGTGCGAGCACGCTTGTGATCTGGGCTGAGTCGGGAGGGTCATGGCATGTTTGGGGTGTCTAACTGTCTCTCTCTCCTATTGAACAAATAAATAAACTTTGAAAAAAAACTATACTTACTAAGTACTTACCACTAAATGCTAGGATTGTAGCTGGGAACAATTTGTAATTCCTACCCTTATGAGCCCTAAATTTTCACTGAACAGTTGCACGCGTGCACACTTTACATTAAGGCCCGATGGACACGTACAGATGTTTAAATAACGTGAACAAGGAAGTCTAGCACATGGCCTGCAGGCTGAGAGACTGGATCCCCGAGACCAGTGATCCACTCTGAGTCCTGGACCCAGCAACTGGAAACACATGTCGGGCACGTGTGCATGTGTGCCCAGGATCCCGACAGGGTGGAGAAATGGGGAAGGGCCTGCAGCGTGACCATACCGCACAGGGGTGCTTTCTTGCCCCCCCTTTTCTCTCTGTCTCTCTTCAGTGAGTGCATGCACCCTCTGGCAAATTAAAAAGAAAAATTGTGAACAAGGAAAGGCTTTACCGAAACTGTTAGGAAAACAGAGAGACAAATGTTTGGAAAAACAAACAATGAAATGGACAGGAGAATCAGCTGAAAATGCCCTCTGCACCCAGCTTGTCACTTCTTTCCTACGTTCTGCTAACGCTCTCTCTGGTACTGGGGCATGCGTTGTGTGTGCGTCTTTCTGGTTTTAAGCTTAAGCTGCACACTCAGAAAGGTATTTCTGTAGAAAACACCGTGGCGGTTCCAACAGTGTCTTGAAGGAAAAAGACAAGAAATGTACAACCTGTTTCCAGCAGGTGGGAATCTGGAAAGGCAGCGCTGGGTGTGTGCGTGTGGGTGCGTGTGTGCATGCGTGTGCGTGCGCATGTGTGTGCGTGTGTGTGCACACATGTGTGTGCACGGCTGCCTCTGTGATGAAGTGGCAACTGTGTGGTGAGCCCCAGCTCCCCTGGCAGCGGCATGCCCACAGCCCACTGTGCACACGCAGGAGGAGGCGGGCCCCCAGATACTGAGCAGAGTGGTGCTAAGTACATTTCTCTGTCAGAAATCCAAGAGCATCCCTCCTATAGAAGCCTGGTTTTACTCACAGATCCTGGGTCTTTCTGGACAACCTTATGTAGGGTTTTCTTTGTTCTTTTTTCTTTTTCTTTTTTAAGAGAGATTTTTGCTGTAGGGTGCATGTACTTGCCAGAGATACAGAGAGACAGAAAGTGAGAAATCACCCCCAGGGGGGGGATGGTCACGCCGCAATCCCTTCTCCATTCTCCTCTCGGGATCTTGGGCACGCACGCACACGCGCCCAGCGTGAGTTTTAAGCCACTGGGTTTGGGACTCGAACTGCGGTTGGCTATGTGGGAGTCCAGCGATGTAACCATTACGCCATCTGCAGGTCCCGACCTCACATGGGGTTTTCTGGAAGGATGGAAGCTGGGCACTACCCGGCGTGCCTCCCTCCTTCCGAGCACTTCTGGACTGACCTGGGCCAGCACGAGGCCTGCAGGAGTGGGGTTCTCTGGGCGCCCTGCCTGCCCCGGCAGGCACTGGCCACACACTCAGCAAAGACCCAGAAACGCCCACAGGCTTGGAAAATACTGAAGTCTAAGGAGACGAATTTTTTAAAGAAGAAAGTAATGCAGGAACAAGCCCAGCATGCAAACAGGTAGGAACGTATTTTCAGGAACTGAGGGGATGAAAGAGGGGGAAGGATATGGTTTTTAAATCAGATAGAAACCACACTGTACTTTCATTAGACTGCGGCTCGTCATTAATGTTCTGGTCTTATCAGAAATAAGCTGAAGTGACATCGAATGACAGAGTGAGTGGTAGCTGGAAGATGGCCACAGCTCGCGTCCCGGGCGGGGCAAGCGGCCCAGCTGGAGCTCCCTGGGGGCGAGCGGCCAGCGGCTCCCTAACGCAGCGCGCCCTGGCCGCCCGGGCTCCGCTGGGCTCTGCTGGGCTCTGCTCTGAGCGGGCAGGGCCAGGGCGGATCGCCGAGGACCCTGCCCTCTCCCCCTCCACAGCTGGCATGTCCCCGGGGGACCGTGGGCACAGGGTGACGAGAGGATGGCAGGGGGGTCATCAGCGCGGTCACTCACACCAAGGGCGTGGCGGGCCCTGAGGAGACCCCACCCCGGGCACCCCTCGCGGGAGCCTACCCGGCTGGCCTCGCTCTTCGACCGGTCGTTCTTGGCCTTGGCGCTCTTCTCGGCGAGCTTCTTCTGCCTCTGAGGGCCTCTTCCGAAGAAGATGTAGTTGACGAAGGCGTACTCCAGCAGGGCCAGGAACACGAAGACGAAGCAGCCCATCAGGTACATGTCGATGGCTTTGACGTAGGGGATCTTGGGCAGGGTCTCCCGGAGGTGTGTGTTGATGGTTGTCATCGTCAGCACGGTGGTGATCCCTGGAAGGGAAGTGGCGTGGTGAGCGGCCTGCTGCGTGGCCCCAGGCCTCTGCTCACCTCCTTCCGCCTTTCCTCAGCCAGCCTGGACGGGTGGGGGCCGCGGGTTGAATACTGCGGGTGGCCGGGAGGTGACAGAGGTGTCACACCGCAGTGCAGCCAGCTGGCGTCCCCACAGGGACGGGACTCCACTCCCCCACACTCACACCCCTTGCCAATGAAGAGAAAGGAGCTTCGAGAGAGGAAGGGGGAGGTGCAGGGAGGGGAGAGGGACGCGCTCTCACGCACACGCACACGAGAGGCAGTGACAGCAGCCAGGTGACAACACGCCGAGTCAGAGTGAGCCCCCAGGCAGTGCATGGAGCTCATCTATGGCGGGAGAGGCGGGGCTGTGAGGGAGTCAGGGACTCCCCATGCGGAGCAGGTGGGGCTGCAGCACTTGCTGGAGGGGAATGAGATCTGGTCCTGGGCTCCAAGCTAAAGGGACAGTTGCGGGACCCGACTGCAGATTCTCTGACAGTTCTCTCAGCTGCAGAAGAGACCACATCCTAGCTGTCTAGAAAGGTCCGTTCAAGTCGAGGGCTAATGATTTTATGAACCGTACGGAATCTCACCTTACCCGGGACAAATGACCAGTTCACTCCCCCTCGCCCCCTCTTACGTCATTATGTTGAAGTTTTTACATGGATTTGTCTGAGAATTCCACTGTTTCTCTAATGGGGAAATACCGTCCTTCCCATGGGAGGGCTGCATTTTACAATCCCCCCCCCCCCCACCTCATCCACAGATAACAGAATACTCTCTGTTGTGTCCCACACTTTTGCAACACGAGGACCCTCTGTGGAATAACCCCAGGCCATCGAGACCAGAAGGCCCACTGGCCAGTGACATGCCTGAGCTTGGGGGAGCGAGTTAAGCCACGCCTGCAGGAAAGGCGTGAGCCTCTTGCCTCTTGGGGGGACAGTAACAGCTGCCGTTACCAGACTCTGAGTCTCTGGGAATATTCAGACGCTCAGGGAAGCAGGGCAGCCTCGACGGCTCGGCCTCTTCCTACGGCAGCAGCGACACCACATCGATGAGAGACCTATTCCAGTCCCAGCAGGGAGATCAGCTCTCGGCATGGCTTCCAGGCCTCCCCGCCGGAGGAAGCCTTTCGAAGCAGAGATCCCAGCCATGGGCCCTTCATCCACAGACCCCCGTGTGGAACGGAGACCCAGAGCGAGTGCAGGTCCAGGGGTGTGCAGCCCCGGGACACACTCTGGGCCAGAGCCCGAGCCAGTCTCCACACGCCCGGCCCAGCTCTCCAGCAGAGGGCTTGGATCTGCAGGGCGTCCTAGTTTAGTGCCCCTCTGGACCAGCCATCACGCGAGTCCCACAAGAGGACCTCGCAACCAGAGCGCAGCTGGAGAGGCACGGGAGCCTGGGGTCCATCTCTGGTGTGTGCCCTCCCCCACTGGGCTCAGAACTGCCCCCAAGAGCAGAGGACTGAGTCGGGACGATTTCGACGGACTGCTGCGAACCACCATTGCTCCTGCGAGCAGAGGCAGTGAGGACGGCAGAGTATTTTAAGGTTCTGCAGCATCACATTCAGGTGCACCTGGAGACGTCTCAAATTTGAAAATGGCAATGAGATAATTACGGTTTACAAATAAATGTGAAAGCACCACGCAAACGCTACAAAATTAGGCATTCTCGCTGTTATTCAAAAATCCTGTAAGCTAGCGGCCACGACGTCCCCCGACACTTCACAGTGGATTTGGGAAGCCCAGAAGCTTGGCTTTTGCATGACTTTGGTCCTCTGGCTGATGACAGAACAGGCTTGGGCAACCCAGGCCTCAGTGGATGTGCCCAGGAATGGGCTGAGCCTCAGGGTTGGGGCCACCAGCTCCTCCTGGAGGCAGAGCAGGCCCAGAGCCCTGGCTAGGGCCCTGGTTGCAGACTGATCAGCCATGCCCAAGGGGTCCCGTGAGATTTCACGTCAGTGCCCCAGGCCCCACTGTCGGGGCTCACGTGAGCTCTGAGCTGCAGAGGCTCACACACTTGCTAACTCCTCTGTCGCTTTATCTCCTGTCCGGGCTGCTGTGGACGGGGTGGTGGTGTGGAGGTCCACAGCTTGAGAGCAGAGCCCTGGGGGTCCACAGCCAGGGTCTGGAGCGGCTGGGAAGACCATAGGTACTACCTAGAGGTCGTCGGTGAAGTGCCAGCCAACGGTAACTGGCTTCATTACCACTACCGACGAGAAGTCAGTCATCCCACGGCTGTTCACGAGCTCAGGGCTCGGCAGCCCCGGTTTTCTAGCCTGGGCCTGACTCCGGCTGCCCCGTGGCAGGCGGCTGGGCGGGGCGGCCTCTCTGCTCTTCCCACCGCTGCCGGCGGTGACACCTTCCCACGGATGGCTAGCCTCCCCTGATGGCTTGCGTAGGTGAGGTCAATAAAAGGTTAGATTTGGAAGACTGCGTTTATGCGGACCACCAAAATACAACTCATCTATCTGTGTCAGTCAACGCAGACACGGTACTTCTCTCCCTCCTCATCGAAATCCTGTGGCCTAAGTGATGAGCTCACGCGTCACTCAGCCGTTCTGGGCTCCACGGTCTAGAGGAAAGTCCTCTAGCTAGAACCTCCCCCTCTGCAGGCGTGGGAGGCCCAGACCCCGGGCAGCAGCCCAGTCCTGGAGTGCATGGAGCAGGGGGACAGCACGGGCCTCGCGACTCCCACTGATGAAGTTTAACATACTGCAGATAAATGTCACTTCTAGGAATTCCACTTAACCTTACCCGAAGACGAGAAAAACTGCAGATGACTTATCAGCTCTGTAACTACCTAAAATATATTTAAATAATTATTTTGCCTGTGCAGTTTCATAACAATTAGCTGAGTGAGAAAAGTGCTTCTGAAACTGTCAGCCTTCCTTTAATAATCAAAAATATCAAAATTAATATTGAAATTGACAGTGTATAGTTTACATGAGCCAATAATCCAGTTGTCAACCAAGGGCTAGCAAAGATTGCTCGAACTCTTGGGAATCACTCAGAATCTAATTGCATATTTTAGTGCTCATTAAATTGTGTAATTCCAATTATATGCTATAATATTTGACTATTTTTTTTTGACTTAGAAAAGAAGAACGCACAATTAATCAAGTCTTCTTTCTGGGCCATGGAATAAATTTGAACAGGAGATGTTAATCCTTGCTTTAGTGTCAAAAATAGTTTTATTATGCAAATATTCTGCAAGCATCTTTTCCCTTTCATGGGCACGAAAATTCACATTTGAGCCTTATAATTAAATTAACACATCAAGGGAATCGTGCATGAAATTAGTGCTTCAAGATAAAAAGTGACTCTGTGGCCAAGACTGGTGTCAGGGCGTCGGCAAGACCGTCGCCGAATTCTAGCCTCTGAACTCGCTTCACCCTATGATACCACGGTCTCTTTACATTTTAAGTATCACTTGGACATAGCACATACCGAGGGCGACTCTGGCCGCAGAGGCATCGTAATTGATCCAGAAGGACACCCAGGACAGAATCGTGATCAGGATAGAGGGCATGTACGTCTGCAGGATGAAGTAGCCGATGTTTCTCTTCAGCCGGAAGCTCAGTGAGAGTCGGGGGTAGGCGCCTGCGACAGACAAGGGCGTTACTCTGCAGAGCCGTCACCTGTTGGATCCAGCACTTAACGACGGGCAATCTGGACTTCCCCTCCAGTTGTGTGTGTGTGTGTGTGTGTGTGTGATTTCATTTCCACAGTTTGATCAAATGCATATATCATATTGTCAAGATATTATAAATATTTTTCATAGTTGATGCAAATTATTTATCAACATGATTTGAAAGTCTTCCTGGGACCAACAGTTAGCGTAATGGCTAGGTCACTGGACTCCCATGTAGTAGACTGCGATTCGAGTCCCAGACACGGTGGCTTAAACTCATGCCGGGTGCATGTGTGTGCCCAAGATTCTGAAAAGAGAATGGAAGAGAAGGGATTGTGCCGTGGCACCCCTGGGGGGTGAGTCCTCGTGCCCCATACCAAAAACCTCTCCAACAACAACAAAAAGTCTTCCTAATTTTCCATCAAATGTATACATGTGAACTATATGGTCGATAAATATGAATTCCTAAATGCTGTAGATTTATGTGATTTCCAATTTTACAAGACTTTAAATGGTATTCTTAAGAATATCTTTAAGCCAAACCTTCTTGCTGTATTTAGACATTTCTTAAGGAAAATCTAAATTTCCTCCAAAAGGGGAAATGCTGGGCCACTGCTGAGGCTTCTGACACACTCTCAAATTACTTGGGCAAGAGTCACACTGACGTGCACTGCCACTATGAGCACTTTATAAAGTGCACATTGCACCTTGCAAACACATTATTATATAACAGCTCGTATATTTTTCTAATTCTTGTGAGCAAAACCTGTTCTTCCCATTATTCTCTTTAACCGACATTTTCCTATATGGCTCTGTGTTCTCTGCATTTAATTTTACGAATGATCTGATTCTGTCGGTCATTCATTTTTCTCATTTCTTTCTTCACACTGATCTGATCTTTTCATTTCAGTTCTTTCTATTTGAGTCCTTGCCTGTATTCTTTGTGAGCGTTTTCCCAGCTGTCTGTTTTGGCCCTTGTAATGAGTTTGGGAGTTACCCAGATACTGACATTTTTTAAGGAAGCTGAATCTATCCCTTCCATCTTTAACCCTGTGAGGGAGAGGGAGATTTTTGCTATGGGGTGTGTGCACTTGCTAGAGACAGAGACAGAAACAGTGAGAAATTATCCCCCAGGAGGGATGGCCATGCCACACTCCCTTTTCCTCCATTCTCCTCTGACATGCACACACACATGCCAGGCATGAGTTTCAAGCCATCAGGTCCAGGACTCGAACCATGGTCGACTCTGTGGGAGTCCAGCCACATAACCATTAAGCCTAGAATATCTAGAAATCCTGTTTTAAGCTTCAATAAGCTCCACAGTAGCGAGGTGCCCACAGATCTGTAGTGAGCACTGGTAACTGTTCCACTGATTTCTTTCGGACAAAGTTCTCGTGCGGGCAGGAGGGACCACTGTGGTATTTGCTGTTTCTTTGGGAAACCCCCAAATGACCACAGCTGATAATGAATAATTTGGGGTTGAGAAGTGACAAATTAGCTGCACGAGGACACACCCTTCAAGACAAGAGCTTCCGGTGACAACAGGAAGGCACGGCAGCCCGAGTGCCCGTGTGCCGGTGCAGACGAGGTCAAGCAGGAGAGGAATTAGAGGGGCCGTCGTGGGGACTGCTGGGCACCACGCAGTCTACTTCATTGTTTTTAAGTCATTTTTTTTAAAAATTATTTTTTCCACGAGCAAAAGAGACAGAAACAGAAACAGACAGACAGGAGCCAGCGCCCCCATTACGGTCTTGATGCCATGGGCCACTCCCAGCCCCAGCCGGTCCTGGATCACAGGCACCTCACGGGCTCACGTGAGATCAGCGTGCATTCCGTCCGGGCCCAGAGTGCCCAGCGTGTGTCCTTAACTAACCTCTTTCTTCGAAAATTCACTCTTGGACTAGCGTCCTTCAACCCCATTTCCTGAGGGGAATCTCATTAATTCAGAAGACTTGTAAAAAGTATGAATAGTATAAGAAGTTAGTATAATATTTAATTTTAAAAATATTTTAAAGTGATGTGGTTTCTGTTACATCTTCACGTATAGGTGACTTAAAGCAATTTAAAAAGCCTTTGAGGAATTGGAGGTCTGGGGGCCACTCGATGGGGGCCAGTGCAGGAATTCAGTTCGGTTGGATGGAAGGCCCGGCGTGGTGTCCTGAATGCCTCACGGGGGTGCGAAAGACAGACCCCCCCCACGCCCACAGTGTATGCTCTTCCCAACCTAGTCGGGCACGTACGACCACATACGTGCTGAACGAAAAGACAGACTGCCCTGAGTGCTTTTGAGCTAGTGGACTTGGGAAGGCCATTCTAGGTGGACACAGACTCTCACAGAAGTGACAGTCCACAAACTCGTCAGACTTTCTGATGATGCTGCGTGAAAACGCAACGAGAGACCCTGTGCAGCACCCTCGCGGCCCGGGTGGGAGTCGGAGAGGGAGTGGGAGTGGGGCCCAACTCCTGGGAGAAGAGCAGCCACTGGCCCTCACTGCCTTTCGCCTTTCTTCCTGGTTTCAAGGCCACCCGTGGCCGTATGTCTGCCCGCGAAGAAGAGCTCCTCTTGTCATGGTGTGGTGAGACGCCCCTGCCTCCTAGCTTGGCAGTAACCAGCTCACACAGCAGCTTCTCGGTCGGTTCGACCCATCACGCTCCTCAGTCCCCTCCAGATTCAGAGAAAAGGGGGTGTGTACAATGACAGCTTACTGGGACGGTCCTCGGGGTGCCCAGCGCCGCACTGGCCGCCACGCATCGCACACACGGACACTCTCACCGCAGTGGGGTAGCGGGTGTCCCCGAGTGCCCAGGTGGACACAGGACTCACCCGTGGCGAAGACGACGTTCCTGGAGACCAGGCGGTGCTCGACGATGGAGAACTGTGGGAGTTCGATCCTCTCCACCCCCGTAACGGCCTTGTCCCCGCCACGCCAGTAAAACTCGATGTCATCCGTGGTGTAGCCGTCTGCCAGGAGAGAGGGGCACGTGGCAGTGAGGCACGCCATCTCTGTGTGCGGGTGACAGCTCTGGAAACAGTCATTAACAAAATAGAAGCCAGGGCTTTCCCCACTTCCAGGCAGTTTGGTTGAACGGGCTTATCTGAGAGATGCCACCGAGACCTCACTGTCCCCTAGGCCTAGGTTAACCTCTGCCGTCTGCTTCCTATTAAGCTGGTGTTGAGAAACAGACAAACCAGGGAAGCAGGTGCCCTGCCCAGAGTTCTGTGCGCGAAGTGTAACTTGAGAGCGGGCCCAGACATCACACAGAGACAGCGCCAAACACGGCCGAAGAGCAGTGACTCAGAGTGCTCTGAGAGAAAACGAGAACTTGAAGATGAAGCACTCCGGAAGGCAACACTTCTTGGGAGCTACTGACACGCAGAAGATGGAGGAAAACGTGACAGTCAATGCCGACTACACGGGGGGCCCCTGGAGCCACGCAGGGCTTTTCTCTCGACATTTTGGTGGTTTCCTCAGCTCCTTTGGCCATAACGGCTGCCAGCCTTAGAAATGCCCGTTACTGGGATACTCCCGGGCCTCAGAGGTTTGCCCAGGTGGGTCTCAGCACTGGGGAGTGGTCCTCAGTCAGATTTCAGCTCCTGGGGCAGCACCGGGCTCACTAGGGGATCAGCCGACACCTCTTGGGAATGAGAAAACAGGACAAGAAAGTCCCGTCTTCCTTAGAACATCGGGAGTCTCCTACAAGGTCAGGTCAGTGTGACCAATATGACCAACTAAGACACAGATCTGGAGGGAACATCATTTTGGTACAGCAGACTTCTTGATCTGAATGTACACCTCAAGAACAAGGTAGACATTCAATACCTGATGTGCATAGACAGACAGAACACAGCCATGGTGGTGACCACTCCCCACAGCTAATGCCACCTTCCTCGTCCCATATGCTCAGATCGCAGTGGCCACACCTACGTCCATCCCCGACCTCCTAACATCTGCACATTTCATTCCGACCTGGCAGCCATGGCAATCTTCAGGAAAACACACATCTTACCACGCCACACTTCTGCTTAAGACCCTCATGTTTCCCAATGCGATGAGCAAAGCAAGTTGAAGCTCCTTACACAGAGAACTGGCAGGTCTGACCGCCCTCCTCCCTGGTCGTCCAGCCCAGACTCGCTGGCCAGCACCTGTGCCCAGGGACTCGTGTGCTCTGCTCTCTGCAGGGACATACCTGCAGACCCTCACGTGGCCCACGCCTCCCCACAGCTGCATCTCGATGTCAACAAAACCTTGCAGGAGCCCTCTCTGGCATGCCACCTCACAAGCACTCTCACGTCACGAGTTACACTTCTGTCCGACTTTACTTTCTTCAAAACATTTATTACTGTCTGTTTTCTGTCTAATGATTCCCTGTCTCTCTGAAACACAAGCCCCAGGAAGACAGGAATCGCATCTGTCTTTTCTGTACGTGCCTCTGTTTAGAACAGAGTCAGGGGCGTAAGAATGCAGGAGATGCTTTTGTAAAAATTCGCCCCTCCTGGAAACAAAGCCACGTGTTTCTTTGTGCATCTCCAGTACAGAGAGGCGTGTAGTCAGGCCACCAGAAAGCTGGGAGAATCCTCCAGCAGGGCTCCTCTGCGGGGAGGGGCCTCACACGCGAGGGAGCCTCACAGCGGACCTCCCCGCTCGTTGTCCACCACGGCCCACACGTGGCAGCGGCAGAGTCCACACTCTCGGAAGTCACTCACGATGTGCTCCGGCAGCCGGAGCAGGAGCTGCTTCCTTATTTGGATCCCAAGTTTGCCTTCCTGAAATTTTCATCGACTCATTGGAATTGTGCCCTCTGGACACCCAGAATGCACTTAACTTCTTAGGGTATCCGCCGGGTGTGGGAAATCACCCTCCTGCCCTGAGCCTCCTTCCTCCACCGTGAGTGTCCCTAGACGGTTCAATCATGCGCCACTTGACATAATTCCGTGCCGCCACCGCCTCGGAAAGCACAGCTCTCAGGAAGCCTGACAGTGACGACGCGTACAGGCGAGGGCCGTGGCGGGGCCAGCTTCCCCCAGGATCTAGACCCGAGCCTGTTGACAGTGTCACTTCTCACTGCGCTTATTCACAGAGACACAAATTCTCAGCGCAATTGCATCAAGAGACACTGCAAAGTCCTAGCCATTTAACCACCAAACACAGCGTAAGTACTGACAAGCCAACTCTAATAGGGACTAATCGTACACCGGCTGCCCACAGACGAAGGTGACACCCCGACGCCCGGAGATGTGGCCAGGGGGCGGGAGGGCCAGCTGCCTGTGCAATCTCAGAGAAGCAGCTCCACCCTCAGAGAAGTCCTCAGCGCGGAGCGGTCAACAGGGCGTCTGGAGAGCACGGCCGAGACGCAGCAGCCCTCAGAGGGGCTGAGATCCTGACGGGCAGTGGGTTTTCCTCCAACTACCCAGGCCCAGCAGTGGAGCCACTCAGGCACGACGTAGCCTCCTGTAAGAAAATGGCCTCACAGCACCTGCGCCCTTTGCTGGGATGGGCTGGAGGGAACACTTGTCTTACGTGTCAGCGCAGCAAACTCGCCGCTCAGTGAGAACGGGGAACTACCGTGCGCTGTGTCTCTGCCTCTCTCCATCTCCCTAATCTCTCTCTCAGTTAAGACAGTGGCACCTGTAGAGTGGGGAATTCAATCTTAATTCTTAAGATAGCTAAAAACGACGTCAAGGAAGTCCCAGATGCCGTGGAGAGGACGCTGCGTAATGACAAGACCCGGGGCAGCGGGGGAGAAGGGACAGACCACGTACAGCTCTCGATCTCCAGCGTGCAGTTCTGCTCGTCCAGCGGGTACCTCCTCAGGTCCATCATGCACGCGGCTGTCGTGGTGATTCTGAAACACAGAGGGGGACAGAGACGGCCGTCAGAGACGGAGCAGGGCCGCTGCTTCCAGATACACCGCGAGGGTCCTGAGGACCAAACCCCGACCAAGTGTCACTGCGCGTGCGGAGAGACCGAAGGAGTGTGATGGACCTGCTTTATCAAGAAAAAACAGGGGAACCAGCAGTTAGCATAATGGCTATGTCGCTGGACTCCCATGTAGTCAACCGTGGTTCACGTCCCGGACCCGGTGGCTTAAAACTCACGCCGGGCACGTGTGTGTGCGTGCCCAAGATCCCGAGAGGAGAATGGAGGAGAAGGGATTGCGGCGTGACCATCCCCCCTGGGGGGTGATTTCTCGCTTTCTGTCTCTATGTCTCTCTCTCTCTGTCTGGCGAGCGCACGCACCCTATAGCGAAAAACCTCTCCAAAAAAAAAAAAAAAAAGAAAAAAAAGAAACACATTTTATCTTTTAAAATTCATTTTAATTGAAAATTAAATAAACATTGTACATATTTATTACATGTATAATACATGCTTAGACGAGACTCTGTATCGGCAGTCGTGTGGTCTCTGTGCCCTCCAGCTGCAGGACCGAACCCTTACCTGCAGGATTCTGGGTCTGTGGAGCTGAAGCGAAGCCTCTGTCGGCGAGCTTTATGGCTCTGGCTGCAGTGAGGACCACGGTGGCATCCTGGCTCTCTGCTCAAGATTTTGTTACCCTAACAGACATGGGAGCAGATCTGTGACGCCTTCTGTGTGACTTCTGGTGCACGCCCAGGATGCCTGGGGGTTCCAGGGCTCTGAGGAGTACTCGTGCCTATGCCCAGGGGACAGCCCCACAGACAGGTGTCACTTCACAGTGACTGCAGCCCTTTGCACTGCTCTGCAACAAGTCACACGTCTTCCTTCCTGGGTCCCCAGACACTGGGTACACGAGGTGGGGGAGCAGCTACCATTTATCGTGTTTTCTGTCATCAGGAACGAAGAGGCTAGGATTCCTTAATCCTAATTAATGACCTAAGTCAAA
Organism: Tupaia tana; assembly: GCA_026018925.1. Taxonomy (NCBI): domain Eukaryota; kingdom Metazoa; phylum Chordata; class Mammalia; order Scandentia; family Tupaiidae; genus Tupaia; species Tupaia tana. The sequence goes on from JAKSZU010000019.1 coordinate 46,165,329, forward strand.
TAACTCAGACCAAGCACTTCTCTTCAGCAAGCACTTACCCTTCAATACGGGTTTCACAAATACATGGGAGAGCATGCTGGCAGAACCGCCCGAGGAGCTCTGCTATGGAGACCCTGGAGGCTGATGCCGAGAAGACCACCGCGGTGAGTCGTGCTCCGTTAGCAGCCTGTCCTTGCTCCTTCTAGGACCTCGTGTCCACATCTTTTGCAATTCTTCTCCCTGCAGAGGAGCTGTTTGTCTCCCACCTCTTGAATGCTGGCTGACTTCGCAGTTTGCTTCATCTGATGCAACGGGAGAACTGGACGGTTTGTCAGTTCCAAGCTTCCGCCTCGAGAGGCAGTCTGTTCCTGCCTCCTGTCTTCTGCCTGTGCTGTGACACGGCCACATCCAGACGAGACTGCTGGTCCCAGGAGGAGAGTGGACCCAGGGAGCAGGGCGGAGGTGCCCACTCATCTCCTCTGAGAACACCCTGTAAGCTCGCGGGTCACGGTCTTAGTCCTCCACTGTGTGGCTCACAGAAACACCTCCCACGTGGTGATTTATGAAACACAGAGGTTTATCTGGCTCACGGTTCTGGTGGTTGGAAAGTCCAAAGGCAGGGGGCTGATGTCGGACGACTCTGACGCTGGGTCTCCACACGGCTGACGAAGCAGCAGCAGAGAGGGTGGCAGGCAGGCGCCCAGAGAGGCAGGCGCTCAGCCACCTTCCCTTCACAGCAAGTGCCTCTCCTGGGAACTAAACTTTCTCATGAGAGCTGGGACTCACTCCATCTTCTGAAACAGCGAAAATCCATTCATGAGGGTCCTGCCTCCGTGATCTGAACACCACGCACGAGGCCTCGCCCCTCAAAGGTCTCACTGCCTTCCAAGGCCAACTGGGGACCAAGTTCCAAAGCCTGAACCTGTGGAGGACAAACCATTATCCAAACCACAGCAGTCACCAAGCCTAGTCTGTGGGCGAGCCAGCCGGGATCAGCGAAGACGCTCATTAGCCCTGATCCAGCGGCAGCGAAGTTGTGTGTAGACAAGCAATACAACACAAAAACACAGATAACTGCATGCAGTAAAAAAAAATAATTTGTAAATAAATAAGAATCACAACCTGATATATCCGTGACATGTCCTAAGATAGCAAAACCCTTAGTGGATAGCCCGTTTCTAAAATAAGCACATCATTTCCACATTCGACCACAGGCACACCAGTCGCGAAACGAGCAGTCACATCGGGCAGACAAAATCAGCCTGATGTGTCTCCACTCGATTTTAAACAATATGGCGATAAAGCTACAGAAAGACCCAAATAAAATCATTTTGGTCTAAAAACTGAAGCAGAAAGTACATGCCAGATCCTGGAGCACCTGCCAGGGAACTGGATGAATGCAGTTCCACGGAAAGTACCAGAAGTTCAGGCCTCGGAAGAGGAAGGCAGGAGGCGGTCTGAAAGAGTCGGGAATGTGTCCGGAGTCACCTTGGCTACCTGGATCTAACTAGGTGACTGGGAGCCTTCGCAATCTGGAACTACACTGTCCACGATAGCCACTAGCCACGGCCATGACTTACGCGTACATCTTCAGTGAAGAGAAATACAAACATCGCCTCTCCGACTCCCTGGCGACATTACAAGTGCGTGATGACTTTGTGCATCGGGCTGCTGGCTGCTGTGCCAGATAGTTGCTTCAGAAAGTTCTCTGCACAGGCTGGGCCAGCAGCGTGCTTGCCCACGTCTGGATTCAGCGAGCACGAGTCTCTGGATTGAAGTGCTGGGGAGATACGGCCAGATGTGGGGGACCAGGAAGCTGGGAGGAACACCATCACAGCTACAGGGTGCCCTGGATGCAGGTGGAAATGTCACTCAGTCTCAAAGTGGCACACAGCAGTTCTGAGCTCACGGCCTCAGCAGGCAGTCCAGCCGGAGAGAAAGACCCACCCCAAGTACATGGAGGCTCATCAGAACAGATGCAGCCGGCTAACCTGATTCTAGATGCACACCCGAGAGGTTAAAGCTTCCGACATAAGGGGCTGGAGGACCAATATCATCATAGACATGTTGTCACTAGAAAACCGGTGGGTTTGTCCCAGCTCAGAACCAACATTCCTAATAAAACAGAGGTGTTTGAGGAAATGAACATGAAGGCTGAAAAGTCTGGGGGACACACGTCTGGTTACCAACAGGAATACGTGAACACGACCTTTAAAACAAGGACGGGGGACCAGCCAAGGAAGTGGCCGTTACGTTACTGGACTCCCACATGGTGACCATGGTTTGAGTCCTCAGCCCAGTGGTTTGAAAATCATGCTGGATGCATACGTGTGTGCCCAAGATCCCAGAAGGAGAATGGAAGAGAAGGGATTCGTCTCGCTTTGCCTCTCACTGTCTCTGTCTCTCTTTCTCTCATCTTACAATGTGTAAGCACACACATTGTAAGGCTAAAACCTCTATAAAAGAGACAAAACAAAACAAAGAACAGGAAGACATAAACAAAACGAAACGAAACACGGTCTGAAATGAAGTCATAGACAGATGGGCGGTGCCACATGGCACAGAATGCAAGGACTCCTGGCCGCAAGCACTGGGTTAAAACTGGCAGTGAAAGGTCGGGCATGGAGCAGTGGGAACATGCACCTCTCTGCAAGGCTGACCCACACAGGTAGGCTCCAGGTTCACATCCGGAGGCCTCCCTGAGTACGCCGGGCACAGTACACCCATGATCCAGCCTCACCGAGGCTGGGGATGGATCAACAGTGGTGCCTGTGTCTCTGGCACTTTCTCTTTTTTATGGGAGAAATAAATAAATACACTTTTAAACGATTCATACTGAAGACAAAGACAGTAGAATTGACATGGCTGAAATCATTTAATGCCATGAGATGCTTCTTAAATTTTAATGGGCGCAGAAGTCACTATGGGATCTTGTTAAAATTCAAATCCTGAGTCAGAATGTGTGAGTTTCCCAGGTGATGATCCCGCTGGTCTGGGGACCACATTCTGAGTGGGAAAAAAAGGGCGAACTTGTGAGACCTTCCCAAGGGCAGAGTAAAAAACTAGACCTTAGAACAGACAGGGGCCAACCAGTGGTGTGGGGGTGAAGCAACCGGATCCCACATGGCTGACGGCACAGTGTGAGTTCCAGACCTGGCAGCTTGGGAAACACTCCAGGAATGTGTGCATGCATGACCAAAGTCCCTAAAAGAGAGAAATGGACCACCTCCCATGGGGGGATGCTTTCTTACTTTCTCTCTTTTGCTCTCTCTGTTTCTCTCTGGCAAGTACATGCACTCTCTGGCAAAAATTTAAAAAAAAAAAAAAAAAACCAAAAAACAAGGTCAGGAGATGATAGATGTGTAGGAAATAAATAAGCACATAGCTGGGCCTCATCGAGCAGAGCAGTAATGAACAGTATCCAAGTAAACAAATGAAAATTAAACATGAAACAATAAAGACACCTACTTGTAGATTTCTGTTTGTAGACAGCATCGAATTGGATCCTGTTTAATTTTTTATCCATTATGACAACCTCTAGCTTTTGATTAAAGAGATTAATCCATTTACACTTAGAGTAATTACTAATAAGAAAAATTTTATGAGGGGGACTTCAAAAGGTTCACATTGAATGGGATTAAAGTCTGAGTTTATTTTGATGCAAAAAATATAAGAAATCCACGCACAACTTTTTTATAATATGCACTTTCTATTAACTTTTTGAAGACTGCCTGTATTCTGCGACATTGCTATTTATTTTCTGTACATACTAAATAGCTTTTTATCCCCTAATTTCTTCCATCATTGTCTCCTTTTTTCTTCAGTTTATTTCTTTAATGACACATGCTAATTACATCCTCACTTTCTTTTTTTGTAGTTTACATATTTTTTGTTACCATGCAGATTACATTTACCTTCATAATATTTCAATAACACAATTGAACACTGTGTGCCCCAAAACATAGACTTATAATTATTTTTTGTGTATTTGTCTTCTGAGTTACGTAAAATAATTTTTTTAAGTGGAGCTACAAGAAAAAATTACAGTAATACCGAATTTATTATCTTTATTGAAGATCATTATATCTCATCCTTCTAAGTTATGTTAGTATCCATTCATTTCAAACTGAAAGATTCCTTTCAGTATTTCTTTTAAGGCAGATCTAGTGGTATTAAACTCCCTGAACTTTTCTTTATCTGAGACTTTTAAAGTTCCTTCTCATTTTTAAAATTATTTATTTATTTATTATTTAATTTGTTAGTATTACTTTTAAATTCGACAAGAGAAGGGGGGAGAGAAAGTGAGAGAGCAAGCCACCAAGTCTGAGACTTGAACCATGGTTGGCCACATGGGAATCCAGCACCTTAACCACCACACCACTTGTCAGTCTTCCTTCTGATTTTTGAAGAGAAGTTTGCCAGAAACCAAATTATCTGTTGACAATACATATATTTCAGCACATTAAATATCTTATCCACTTGCCTCCTGGCCTCTAAGATTTCTAATGAAAACTGGGCCGATAATCTTTTTGAGGATTCCTTTTATGTGGTGCTTTTGAGATTATTTCTTTGCCTTTTGATAATTTGGTTATAATGTGACTTAGTGTGGGATTCCTCAGATTTATTTCTCTTGGATTTCACTGAACTTCTTAAATTTGTAGGTACATATCTTCCATCAAAATTGGGGAGTTCGCAGGCATTACTTCTTCCAATAGTCTCTCTGTCTTTCTCTGTCTCACCTGTTGAGATCTCCATAATTACTTTGATTTACTTGATGATTTCTTACGAGTCCCTTTGGTTTTATTTATTTTTCTTCATTCTTTTCCCTTTTCTTCCTTAGACTCAACAATTTTAATTGTCCTTTCTTCAAGTTTACAGATTCCTGCTTCTGCCTGCTCAGATTATGTTATTGAACTCCACTAGTAAATCCTTTACTTCACCCGTTGTCGGACTTTCCCACTTTGGAATTTCTGTAGGGCTATGTTTTATAATTACTATATCTTTGTTTATTGTACTTATATATCATTTTTTTTCTCATTTTCTTTAATGCCTTATCCATTCCCTGCCCCCCCCCCCCCATCTCTTTCACAAGATAGATGATTAAAGTCTTTATCTAGTGAGTCTAATGTCTGGGTTTCTGCCAGTTTATTTTTTTCATTTGAATGGGGTTTGTTTTCTTCTTATTATTATTTTTTGGTATGTCTTATGATTTTTTTCCCATAAAAGTTGGGCATCTGATTATTATAATATGTTAACTGTGGAAATTGGATTCTTCCCTTTCCATAGGGTTTGCTGGCTTTTAATTTAGTAGTCCATTGTTCTGAGACATTTTTAAACTTCTTAAGAAAAGATCATTCTTTGTCAAGTACAATCAGTGAAGTCTCTGTTCCTTCATGTTCACCTAACGGTTTACCAAAGACTGATTTGAATTCTAGGAGCTGAAACAAACAAAACAAAACAAACGAAAAAGAGGACACAGTCGTTTGTGGTCCTTCCACACCGGCTCTGGGCTAGGCACTCTGTAACGACTTAGCTAGGCTAGCTTTGAGCCTAGGATTCTGCCTAAGACAAAACTCTTAAGATCTTCCTCGGATGTCTCTGACCCACCTTTTGCCTTGACATATGCATACATTTGCAAGTTCATCTGTACATGGGGCTGCTTTTGAATGACCCAGTTTCCCAAATAATTGCATCCAGCTTGTCCTTTGGGCCTTATGTGATCTATTTCATGTTTTCATCCAGAATCTCTCACTCAGGTTTCCGCAGGTTTGCAGTCATCTTCCAGCTTTTCTGAGCCATGCCCGCCTCTTCACTTGCCTCAATTCTGAGTGACATGGTGCAGAGATGAGCCCCTGTGCAAGCCTTCCTGTCTCCTTTAGAGGGTGTAAAATATACGTATACAAGTTACGGATGAGGGCTTCTGCTTCCTCTGGGCAAGGGAGAGAACTGGGAACCCAGCTGCTGCCGGGTCAGGACCAAAACTGTTCCCTGCACTGGGCAGAAGGTAGGGGAATGGCGACTGAAAATGCCATCGAATTTTCCCAACAGATTTTTCTTGTTCGGGATTTGGTTGGCTACTGTGAGCTTTGGGCTGTTTTTCAGAGCTTCTTTTAAGTTGATTCAGATAATTTCCATTTTTTAAAAAATATTTCTGTGAGAGAACAAGACCTCAGAGCTTCTTATTTGGCTACTTTGCTGTTATATTCCCAAATATAGAGATCTTTAAAGGCAAGAGGAGGAGGATGTTGATAAAGACAGAGCAGAAGTTAATACTTATCATGTAAAATCAAAGGCAAGGACTTTAAAAATACACATAAAATCGGGACCAGCAGATGGCATAATGGTTACGTTGTTGGACTCCCACAGTCAACTGCAGCTCGAGCCCCAGACCCGGCGACTTAAAACTCACACTGAGCGTGTGTGTGTGTGTGTGTGTGTGTGTGTACCCCAAATCCCAAGAGAATGGAGAAAAAGGGATTTCAGCATGGTCCTCCTCCCTGGTGGGTGATTTCTTGCTTTCTATCTCTCTGTCTCTCAGGCAAGTGCATACACCCTTTAGTAAAAATTCTCTCTGAAAAAAAAAAGCATAAAATATTCTTGGTGCTATTGAACACAAGCATAAATGAAGAATTTTATATAATAATGCACTTAGTAGCTTAAAAAAACTAGAAAAGAAACATGAATTAGATGAATTAATGAATTAGAAAGCCCAAAGGGGGCCGGCAGGTGGCATGGTGGTGGAGGCACTGGACTCCCACATGACTGGCCGCGGTTTGAGTCCCAGACCTGGAAGCTTGCTTTCTCTCTCTCTCTCTCTCTGTCTCTCTCAGGTCAAATTAAAAAAAAAATAATGAATAAAAGAATTCTTTATAAAAGAAAACCCAAAGAAAAAGGATATTTTCTCTCAAAAACATGAATTCTCAAAATAGAAACAAGAGAAAACTTAAGAGATTCCTAAGTACAGCAGAAACTGAAACCAGGTGTGCCAGGGTGGAAAATGTCATAAGAAACTCTATTTAAAATTTCAGGTATTTATAAAAATTTCCCTCTAGAAAAAATTCATATGAAATAGAGACTTGGGGACATCTTTAAATACTGAAAGGAACATCAACCCTTCTAGAAATAGATATTTCCCATAAAATACATTACAGAATACGTAAAAAGAAAGAAGTCTGCTTGATTCATGTTATGACAAAACACACTTGAACACTCAAGTACATATAATCTATTAATATGTTTAACAGAATCTATACGGAACGTGTCACACAGAAACGAGAGGGTCCCACACACCACCTTGTGCTGGATCACGCTCCTTGGAAACCTTGGTCAAGCCAACCATGTGGATAAAAGCCGGCGACCTAAGAGAGGGGAACTTGGACGTCTCTTGGGTGTGTATATCTCCTTAAGGGAGACGGGCTCCTTCCAGCTGGATTCCAGGAGAAAGGATGCCTGCTTCCTGTCTGAGAAAACCAAATAGCCTTGAGGTGGCAGAGGATGGACAGACACTGGCCTTCCTACTGGCGGTGCAGGAGCACCTCCTGCTGAGCACGCACGGGCTGCATGGCAGAGACGGACGGCCTGGAGCGAACACGAGTCTCTACAGTGGGTTCTTGAGAGAGGCAACCATGAGAAGTGGCTTCCCAGGGCCAAGTCACAAGGGACACCACAGGACAGAAAAGCACCCGCTTTCCCACCAACACCCTCCTGCTGGTCAGGGGTCCGCTGGAGCGAGGAGCCCAGCGAGGGGCTCCGAGAAGATTAGGTTCTCCGTGTCCTTCAGGGCAGAGAGTCTGAAGCCACCAGGAAATGGTGCCAGTGTAAGTAAAATTTTTCTTCCTTGTCTTCCTCCCAACCCCGAAAAGATACGCCTTCAAAACGAGAGAAGTCACCCGTAATCTATCAAACCGAGTGTGGAGGGCAGAGGAGAGAAGCCAGAGCAGAGAGGTCGCGGAGGCTTCTGCCATGGCAGGCTTCTGCCTGAGACCCTGCTGGGCTTGGGGAGCGGGGCGGTGCTGACTCGGAACGTACCACGGAAACCCAGAAACAGACGACAGCTCACAAAGCCGAGGCACCGGCAGGTAACCAGGGGATCGGTCTAAATCTCATGGGGCCAGGACATCGCAGGCCCCACTGAACGAAGTTTGGGGGGTAGGGATGACCACACGGTGATTGGATCGCAGGTTACGTTCATTACACTACCTGCTGAACGAGAATTCTTACGAGAACGATTATAAATTAACCACGGGCAATGCACATTAGTAATTCTAGACTAGGCGAGGGGGTGAGGCAGCGGGGCCAGCGAGAGGAAAGGACAGGAGGTCCCAGACTCTACTCCCTCCCTCACAGCGAGGTCGGCCAGCTGCTCTCCCAGACCAGGGCATCCTCTGAAAGTCCCAGCACTGGGAAGCAGCCCGGGACAGCTCATTCCCATGGTGGAACCCACAGAGCTGAACACCATCTGAACGAGGAGGTATAGAAATGGCCTCACCCTGACTGAGCTGCCTTCCCTCCCGACATGCAGCGTCCTCACCACTCCAAGCTGCTTCCTAAGAAGAACAGTCCAATCTCGCCTCACCAACAGCCCTAAAGAAGCAGCACAGCCACACTGCCCAGTCAGGTAGGAGGTCACGGTGACCTGCTATGACACAGGTGGCACCTCTGTAGTCCTGCCAGCTGTGACACCAGATTGGAGTTTGCAGTCAGCCTTGCAGCCCACCCACCAAACTGCGCTGGCCACCATCAGAAACGTGAGGGAAGCCCAGCCTTGCTCGAGTTCCTACACTGCTGTTCTCCACGCCCAGACTCAGAGCCCACCACAAGCACCCTGCCCGGGCTGGGAGATGCCCACCTCTACACGTTTTGAAAAAGTGAAGGGGTAGCTTGACCCTGGAAATCAAATAGAAGCTACATTAAGCCAAAACAGAACAGAACAAAACAGAACACAACAAAACTCTCCCATTGGCCCCCAAGCCAGGGAGACCTCCACCTCTGCGCATGTCAGAGAAGTGAATGGGTTAGACTGGCTTGACCCAGGAGGTCAAAGAAATATTAACTTAGCCCAACACCACCCCACAGGTCCACAGTACTCCACTCTACAATTGTAGCCTCCGGTGAGCAGCCACTGCATCTGACCTGAGCTGTCCTGAGTCTCTGTGTGAGCCGATCCCAAGCAGCAGAATTCCGTGGTCAGGGAGTCACCCTGTGACCACCAACCAGGAGCCATCACAGTAACCAGCCAGCAGTTCTGCCTCAGCAAAGCCCAGCCCGTGGCCTCATCACACAGTGGAGCCCAGCAAGCAGCTCCACCCAACATCAGAGCAAAGACAGGGCTCCGGCCAACTGCAGAGTGGACAGAGGACCTGCCCGCCCAGGGTCATCACCAGCTGGTCCTTCCAGAGAAAGGAGCTAAATAGTGAGAGTCCATCCACGTCAAAGAACGCCTGTAGAGGACAAACGGGGACTGTTTCTTCAAACGTGCAGACAACAATGCAAGAACCCAGGGGTTATGAAGAAAAGAGGAATTATGACACCTACAAAAGAAACTAATATAGTTACAAGAATTGAGTCCAAAGAAATGGAGATCTATGAGATAACTTATAAAAAATCAGAAAAATACTCAAAGAAACTCAGTGAACTGCAAGAATAGACAGAAAATTTGATGAAATTTGGAAAGCAATACAATAGCAAAGTGAGAGCTTGACAAAGGAATAGAACCAACAACGAAAGAACCATACAGAAATACTACAGATAAGGAACACGGTGACTGGACTGAAAACGGCTATAGGAAGCTTCTGTAGCAGGCTCCATCGAGCAGAAGGATCAGTGAGCTGGAAGACAGAACATTTGAAATTACACACTCCGAGAGGCGCCAAGGCAGAAGAACAGAAAATGATGAAGAAGGTTTATGGGAAATGTGGGATACCACCGAGAAACCAAACCTCCACATAATAGAAGTTCAAGAAAAAGAAGAAAGAGAAAAGGGGCCAGAAAGTTTATTTAATGAAATAATGGCTGAAAAATGCTCCGCATCTGGGGACAGATGCCAACACTCAGGGACAGGAAGCACAGAGGTCTCACACCAACATTAACAGGTGGAAGGACACCAAGACAAATAATAATCAGATGACCAAATTTCGAAGACAAAGGAAAAATGTTAAGAGCAGCAAGAGAGGAGAAAACTTTGCACACAAAGGAGTACCGACAGGACTATCAGTGGATTTGTCAGCGGAAGCCTTGCAGGAGAGAGCGAGGTCATGTAATACAGTCAAAGTGCTCAAGGAAAAAGCTACAACCAAGAATGTTTTATCTAGCAAAGCCATCTCTCAGAAATCTGGGAGAAATGAAAATCTTTCCCAGACAAACCAGTACTAAAGGAGTTCACTGTCATTAGACCTGTCTTACAGGAATTGCTAATAGGAACTTTTGAAATGGAAACAAAAAGGCCACTAATTAATAGCATGAAACAACACTCGATGGGCTAGGTAAAACTGCAGTAGCCGGAAAACTCTAGTACTGTAACAATGCACGCAAGGCACTGTTATCTCTAGAATGAGGGCCAGCAGACAGAACTACTAGTAACAACTACAGTGAAACAGAAGGGAGAACGCATTACAAAGGAATGTCATTCTGACGCCAGCACGTCTAACGTCGGGAGGGGTTGGAAGTGTGCGCTCAGAGGGAGGCTACGGTCAGCTCGAGACAGGCAGCTGTGTTCTAAGCCTCTTGGTGGCCAAAGAGCCAGAATCTTTAGTAGAAGCACAAAACAAAACCGGGAAGGAGTCAAAGCATACCACTTCCGAAAACCATCAAACTATACAGGAAGAAGGAAAAGAAGACAGGAGCGGAGGACCGCCATGACAGCCGGAGAATAGCCAGCTGCACGGCAGCAGGAAGCGCCTCCTGTCGGCAATCACCTCCGATGGAAACGGACGGCCCACGGTGGAGTACTACTCAGCCGTCAGCAGGGAGGAAGCCCTGCCATTTGCGACTCAGATGGGATTGCAGAACATCATGCTGAATTAAATAGGCCAGGCACAAAACACAAACGCCGCACCTTAGCACTTCCGTGTGGAATCCTAGGAGGCACACACACAGAGGCGGAAAGCAGAATTGCCCGTTACGGAGACCGGAGGGCGGGTTCGATGAGTCAGAGAGTCTGAAACGTGTTGGAAGAGGTGTTCTGTTTTGTTTTGGTTTTGGTTTTGTTTTTTCCACATCTATTGCACAGCATGGTGAATATAGTTAATAGTAGAGGTTTTTTTTACATTTTAAAATCACGGAGAGAGTAAATTTTAACTTTCTCACCACAAAAAGGACTAAGTACCCGGGGAGGGCAGGTTAACCAGCTGATCAACTACCCCACATCACACGCAAGCATCATAGCATCACTGTGCACTCCACGAACACTCTCACGACAGCCTGTGGAGCCACGACGGAGCGCCCGACTCCATCAATACGTAATCTTTAATAGTCAACTTATCATAGCAAGGTGAGTTAGAAACTGAGTCAGGGCAGGACACGGACGTGTCACAGTTACACACTACATACGGACAATGACACTGTATATGCAGACTGAGATAACGAATTCTACTTCTATTTTATAAACGTTCTAGGCTGAGTCATCTGACTGATAATTAGTTATTGAATATAAATGCCACAAATTAGTGTCATCCATTTGGCTGGGTCCTTGGAAAAGTCATGACGCATTTTTCCATAAAAACATAGAAACATACGTCACGACTTTCCTGACGACCCAATATTAACCACTGTATTTGCACCCATGACATAGTCCCAGGAACTGACAATTCACACTCACACACAAATACATACACATGTGCACACACACTGCACTAAAGTAAAAGTAATCGCTACATTAAGACTGCAAGTTATCCTTTGTGGTGGGGCTCAGAACACCCCTGGTACAATGAAGAACGAGGTGGTATTAACACTGCTGTTCCTATTAGTTATCATCCTTGTGGATGTTGACGTCCATGTTGACATAACTGGACACAGAAACAAACATACAAACTATTGAAAATGAGGATTTAAAACAATCATTATAGACAACAGAGCAAAATCTTCAGATGACTAACTGAACTTTTAGGACTAAGAAGTCAGGCCATCCAGGTTCAGATTAGACAAATGCATCCGTCAGATCAATAGTTTCCTCGCATACTAGGGAAAGCCAGCCAGAAAAATGATGAAAAAATGGTTTCATCCTCACAGCCCCACCCCTTTAAGAAACAGAAATACATTTTTCAAGACAAGGGTGGGTGGCTGTTGGAGCAAACCACAGAACTTCACTGGAAGTCATGGACAGAGAATGACGTGGATGCGCTGTCTCATTAGGGAAGAGTGACTTCAGTGCAGTCCCTGTTCTGTCCAAAGCAGTGGTTTGTTTGCTTTAAGTTCTTTTATTTACTTCTGTCACAATTAAGAAAGATAGGGAAAGAGAGAGGGAAACAGAGAGAGCACACTCCAGGTTCTTGACCCGACAATACGCCCAGCCTTGGCTAGTCCTGGACCACCAGCAAGCACGCGCCCGGGGTACCGAGGGAGGTCTCCAGACTTGAACCAGGAACCTTCTCACGTGGGTTGCCTTGAAGAGCATCACATTTTACTGCGGCACCACAGCCCAGCCTCCCAAAGTAATGTTTTTGTTTGTTTTGTTTTTCATTTCCAGAGGGTGTGTGTGTTCTCCAAAGAGAAACAGAGGGAAGAGAGAGGGAAAGCAAGTGCCTCCGATGGGTGTGGTCACACCACAGTCCCTCCCTCCACGCTGCTCCGTCCTGCGGAGACCGGGGGCATACGCATACATAGCTGGCGTGTGTCTCGAGCTGCTGGGTTTGGACTGGCAGTTGGCCCTGTGGGATCCAGCTCCCGTAACCCTGGGCAGGCTGCAGCGCCAGCCCCTGAAGTTCTAATAGTATGATCGCAGCAAGCACTCCAAACTATGGTTTTAGGATTTTAATAAAACGAATGATGTTAAAGATCGTGTAGAAGAATAAACTGGCTGAGTTGTTGGGGCAAATAGTTTAACTATTTGAGAACAACAATGACGAAAAGGATTACTACCTCACATTCCACACCAGGATCAATTCCAATAGACTGAAAATCTAAATGCAAAATATGAAAATACAAGTGCAACAGGAAGAAGAATCGGAACTCGAATTCAATGCTTGCACATTTTTTCTTTTTCTTTTCACCAAGTACTACTTTAGATTTGGGGACTGGAACAATAAACACGAAACTGGCTCATGATTTAAAACGACCTTTCATCAGGGCGAGAACGTGCTCGCTCCCAAGCACGTGTGTGAGCAGCCGCTGACTGCTTCTGCAGAGTCACCGCGAAGGATTGATGCCTTCCCAGGAAAGGCTGAGTTGACATTCAGACCTGCGTCACAGAAGGCCGGGCTACAGCCAAGGGTCTCCGTCCACTCTAGACAGAGCAAAAGCCCTCGTTGATCCATGACTCGATGGCTGGGCGTGAGTAAGAGAGGAAGCCCTGCGGAGCTGTGTGGTCACCGACCTCCCAGCGCAAGTCCCGCTGGACGGACCGGGTGGGGCCGGTCCCAGTATCCCGGGGTGAGAAACTGCAGCTGAGGGTCTCGGGGATCCAGCCAGGCCAGCTGGCACCGCAGGCTCGTGGCAGCGGGGTAGCAGTTCCTGAGGGGTGGGACCTTCTTTAGCCAGAATGCAGCCACAACCCTGCAACCCCGCAACCCCACAACCCCCCATCTGCGAGCTTCCCCCAGGGAGTCCATCCGGGTGCTCTCAGCTGCACACACCCCTCTAAGCCCATGCCCAGTATGCAGTTACAATGGGATACACAAGGCAAGGGGCTTTTCAACAAGTTCATGGAAAACATGTACTATGAAAGAACTCCACCTGGATTTCAAGTTTTTTTTTTTTTTTTTTTTTTTTTTTTTTTTTTTTGTACTAACATAGACTTACTGGGTTGTTGGAAAAGCCAGGACTTTTTTTTTCCTGTTTTTCTATGCAAAAATGCATCATGACTTTTCCGACAAGCCAAGACCTTCGCCTTATTTTTCCACAAACATTTTGAAGTCCGCTCATATTGCTGGGTGACACACGCCGGCCCACCCGTCTTCCAGGTCTCCTAGTGACTGAGCAAGAGCAGTAGCAAAGGGAGCCGCAGGGAGACGGGACGGCCCATCAGGGCACCCACTCACACCCTGCTGCTGAAAGCCACAACCCACATCACATCTGTGTCTATTACAGCTGCAGAAGAGCAGGTGCGATATGCATATATGGATCGAATAAACTCGCCAATATTTTGAATCATTAACGTACTTTTTGTCCAAAGGTTTGAATTAAAACAGCTACATAATTAGAAATTTGTTTACTGTGTAAGAGTCCATTGAGGGGCACAGGGTGCGAACCTGACGAGAGAGGGTTTCGAGTGTCCTACCACGTTCGTCACCAGGAGCGCCCGTGGGCTGCCACTTCATCACTAGCTTATGTGCATGAATGCACAGGCCAAGCGCTGGCAGACGCGACAGTTTGTTTTCTTGTTTCTCTCACTCTTACCTGTTCAATGGTGCCAAATCCAACACTTTCAAAAGGTGTTTGGAAACTTATTACAATGATTTTTTTCATGTGTATTATATGATTTTAATGGAATTGAAATTCTTAATTTTAATTTCGTTTCAAGTTTTTGCCACAGAGCACATGTGCTCACCAGGGAGAGACAGGCAGAGATAGTGGTAGAGAAAGTGAGAACCCACCCCCAGAGAAGATGGCCACACCACTATCCCTCTCCTCCATCCTCCTTTTGCAATTTTGGACACACATGCACACGCGCCTACCACGGTTTTCAAGCCACTGTGTCCGAGACTCGAACTGTGGTGAGCCATATGGGGGTTCGGTGCCTTAACTATTGCACCACCTGCTGGCCCCAAAGTTCTTTGCTTTTAACAGAGGCATACTAACATACTCTACTTCTGGTACGAAAACACCGAATGCAAAAATAAAAGCAAAGAAAATCTAACAGCGAGTTTTATTTAAAAAGCCATGAGTCCTAGATTAATTTTTATTGATATTTGCTTCTTTTTGCTCTCCCTACCTCTACACATTCACACATTCACACACACACACACACACACACACACACCAACATGCACTCACACATATACACATACCCCAACACACTCTGACACACATATACACATATCCAAACACACACACCCCAACACACACTCACACACACATATACACACACACCAACACGCACTCAGACATATACACATACCCCAACACACTCTGACACACACATACACATATCCAAACACACACACCGCAACACACACTCACACACACATACACACACCAACATGCACTCACACATATACACATACCCCAACACATTCTGACACACACATACACATATCCAAACACACACACCCCAACACACACTCACACACACATATACACACACACCAACACGCACTCACACATATACACATACCCCAACACACTCTGACACACACATACACATATCCAAACACACACACCCCAACACACACTCACACACACACACACCAACATGCACTCACACATATACACATACCCCAACACACTCTGACACACACATACACATATCCAAACACACACACCCCAACACACACTCACACACACATATACACACACACCAACACGCACTCACACATATGCACATACCCCAACACACTCTGACACACACATACACATATTCAAACACACACACCCCAACACACACTCACACACACATATACACACACACCAACACGCACTCACACATATACACATACCCCAACACACTCTGACACACACATACATGCCCAAACACACACACACACACGTACCCCCACCCCAATGCACACTCTTGCACACACACATACACACACAAACACAGACACACATGGGCTTGTTCCACTCGGGGGGAGGTGTAGGACAGTGAAAGGGCTCTTCATTTTGTGGTTCAAGATTTCCGGGTAATCTTTGTACAGCTGATGTACTTACCAGAACCTCCCAAACTTCACAACCCTGCCTCTCATTTTCAGGCAAAAATATGAAACACTGCAAACCTCCCAAAGAAACACCAGGCTAGACTCTGCATAGAACACCACGACGGTGAGCCACAGTTTCTCTTACGGCTAACGAAGCCTAATTTTGCTAACATCCCAGTTCTCACTCGGTGTCCTGTGGTTCTGAGAAAATCACTCAGCATTTCTATTTCAGGCAACGTTAAATAATTCCCTTTACGCTTCCCGAGGCACCGAGTGAAACAGCAACGCAGATTTAGACACACGCCGCTGCTTCCACCCGGACGAGCGGGAGTCTCAGGGAAAAGGCTGCAGACTCGCCACTCTGAGATGCAGCTCCCTTCCAAGATCTGCACGTGTGTCCCCCCACCACGACGGTCCTTTCCTAGAAGGCCCCCGGGCCCTGTGCGGCCAGGAGACCCAGGAAGTCACCCAGGCACTGTGCACGTACCCACGAGATACGACTGGAAAACAAGAATGAGTGCAGGATTACTGCGAGACGCCAGGCGCTGGGGAGGCCCTTCAGCAAGGTGACCTGAACGACTAGCTCCCGGCAGAGCCGCCGCAGGGAAGGGCTGGTGATTCCCAGTGCGGCCAGGGAAGCCCAGGCCGCCTCCGTGGGCTCAGGAAGACAGCCTGGTTTCCCGGTTCCAGGGCTGGCACTGTGAGAGCCAGGAGAGGCCTCTGATGGGGGAGCGCTCACTGCGTCACTCCCATGAATATTCCTGGCACATCTCAGCAAGCTCCCCCTGCCACACGCACAACAGGCATTTTTCTTTTTCAATTGCAAATAGCGTTGTAAAAACTTTATTAACGCCTCTGCAGTGTCACGGCCATATTAATTACAGGCCTGTGGGGCCATGGTATGGGAACTCCGCCCTGAGGGACGCTGTGTTCTTGGAGAGGGTAACCCAATTACACACCGTCAATCCAACGGTGGCTACTGACAGTAACAGTAATGCCCCGAATCTTACGGCTATGAGGCTTCCCCTGTAAGGCTCAGAGTGCTCCATGGATGTGTTCCAGTTAACCAGAGGGCACGGCCTCAGTTACTACCACCATGCCGAGTGGGCCTCCCCCGCCAGCACGCACGAGGCCGCGAAGTGCAGACAGACCTGAGTCCGTACAGCACCGTCCCGTCAGGGTGAAGGCGGATCATGCGGTTTTTCACTGTCACTCCGTGCACAAAGGACTTCTTGTCATTTAGGAAGTAGGTGTCAGGCACCCACAGCTGGTCGGCCACTCGGTTGTCAAGCGTGAGGTTGAGAGGGATCCCAGAATAGGCGAGTCTTTTATCTCTCCAGTATTGTTGAAAATACATGGTTAAGGTGTAATCCTGGGGGAGAAAGAAAAGAAAGGCCATTAGAAACCGGTGTCCCGCCCGCAGCTGGCCAGATTCCAGCTGAAGTCTTAGCCCACAGCGCCATCAGCCAGCACAGGCCGCTGGCGCCTGCAGGCTGACAAGCAGTGGTGGCGTTGCTGTGGGTGCAGATGCCGGCTGTACCGGCACACGGACAGGTGTGTGTCACGCATCTGCACCCTCCGATTTACTTAGGAAAAGAACCTCCGGAGGCGACCACAGAAATAAAGGCCAAAACCAACCGACAAACAAAAATGTCACTGTAGAATCAGGTTGCCGCAACCGGCAAGGGACGGGACATCCCCAGACCCCGTCCCCGCCAGGCACACAGGTGCGCTCACCACCCACAGCGGCGAGTGCTGGCTGCAGACCGTCCACAGTGGAAGCCACTTCCTGCAGCTCGAAGGGGAGGTGGCATGTGAGGCGGGATTGTGCAGGCAAAGTGGGGGACCCCCCGCCATGCCCCCCTCAGTTGAGAGCCACATGGAGCAGAGAAGTGGCACTGAACACTGCCTCGGGGAGGCAGACAGCAGGCAGGGCTGGAAACCTCATGGGCACGCTGCTCTTACGGCGTCGACGGAAGCCCTGAGCGGCGGGCTTTGCTGGAACGCAGGGTACGGGTGAAGAGTGCAGAGTGGTGGCCAAGCTCAGACCTCATGGCTCTGACCAGAGGTAGAGACGCTCGAGGGTCAGCTTTGCAGCCAGCGAAAGCCCCGGACAGCCTCCATGCAGCGGAGTGGCACAGCCGACGGGTTGACCAAGTCTTTCATTTCCATGTTCTGACGCTTTAGTACCTGGGATCTTGCTGACCATGTGGGGACGGTCGCTCCCAGAGCTGGCCAGTTCCCGTACAGGAAACAACTCTCTGGGGAGGTCACCTTCCACGTGCAGCCCAATCAATCCAGGGCCCAACTACCTCCTCTGCCTTCCTCTGAGGCCACCATCCACTGCCCTCAGCCCACGGGGGCCAGGGACCAGCTAGCAGAGCAGCCCTGTGCCCCAGAGCCAGCGAGGGTACTCAGACCAGCCAGCACCCAGCTGCCACCCTACCTGGCCCGTCCCTTCCCAAGGAAACACAGCAAATGCCTTCGTGCCTGGAGCTCCCTCTCCCTCTGTCCACCTGCCGAGTCTCCGTGTGCCCCGTGGCGTGGTGCGCCCCCTCCTGGGAGGGCCTGGGAGGGACGCCTGTCCTCTCTTCGCTGGCCTTGCCAGACCTGGGTAATAAGACCACCTACACCGTGAAACCGCTGAGCAGGGGCTGCAGGAGGCTGCTGGTCCAGACGGTGCTGCCGCTCTGGGGCCCAGACACCAGACCAGCACGCAGTCACCCACGCTAAGATGTCACATCGTTACACGGAGACCGGGAGACCCCCGGGTACAGCAGACGTCCCTGAAAACGGGAAGGAAGAGGATGGGCGCAGTCCATCTGGGGAGGTGAGGACAGAGCTGCTGGTTCTCACAGCTTGAGGAGGAGCCCTGACTGCAGGGACGGGCATCAGGCAGGCCTTCCTGAACGGGAGCAACCAGGAGTTGAGCCTTTATAGATCGGACACTGTCCCTTAAAAGCCCCTTAGACAATCTGGACGTCAACAACATCAAAGTATCAAAATGAGACCTCCGCTGGGGCTCGGGTGTGTGACCCAGGAGGCTCGAAGCAGGGCAGTAGTTCACGCAGACCACGGTCCACCCTGCCCGTGCGCAAACCTCTCGCATTTGTTGCATCAAAACGACAAGAATACACATTTGAAAGAAGAAGTGCTGCTCGTTACTGTGCACGTAGGTCACCGAGCAGATTCCTCAGCACAGGACGTGCAGGGAAGGCGGCTACCCCGAGAGAGACGTGCGCTCTCCCGGCCACCTGCAGCGTGGCTGCAGCCGTGAGGTCCACGGGCACCTGCACTTGCAGCTGGCTCGGCAGCGTCCGGTCAGAGAGGGTGGGGCGTCGTTCCAGAGCCCACAGAAGCCCTAGGCGGCGGTGACGTTTCTGCAGGCATTTCTACAACCGAAGTAGGCCGAGGGAGTCTTGGCACTTCAACTAACAAAATTTACTTAGGAAATTCTGATCTATTCCACTTTAATGGCCTGGAAATGACTAGCCAGCGTTGCAGGAACCCTGCCTCCCACGCAGACTCGGAGGGGACGGAGGTCTCCCTGTGGTGAAGCCACACGCCTGCCGCTTCCTGCTTCCCTCTCTTCCTCTCTCCCTTTTCTCAAGCACTCGGTGAGTGTCCACCATGAGCCGAGAACCAGGCTGGGCTCCAGGGACCCACAGAGAAGGAGGACACAACCGCTGCCTTTAAGCAGTTCCCAGTCTAGTGGGGAAACCAGAACTGACCCACGGAAAATGACAGTGATTACGAGGTGTTTTGGAATCAGCCACGCTGCAGTCTCGGGTCGGCCTCCTACTGACCTTGCAGACGGGGTGGGGGCTACTTGGCTGTCTGAGGTGCTGCCGTCCCTGTGCAGGGCGCCGCACATTCTGAAGGGGTAGCACGAAGCACACGGCTCAGCAGCACGTGTGCAACAACGCAAGAGCAGTGCACGCCCGGGCTGGCCCGGCAGCACAGGGGTGAGCCCTGCGTGTGGGGAGCCAGGTCCCACAGGGCCGACTACAGTTCGAATCCCAGCCCAGCGGTTTGAAAACATGCCAGATGCTTGTGTGTGCGTTCCCCAAGTCCTGATGGGGTAGAAATGGAGGGGAAGGATCGCTGCAGGGCCACGCCCCGGGGGGCGTACTTTCCTCTGAGTCACGTCCTCTGACTTACAAAGACGTGTGTAAGGGGCACCACGCTGTCAGGGCTGGCAGTGGAGGGGACCGCTGTGCCAATGGGGAGAGGCTACCGAGCCTGCTGCGCCGCTTCCATCCTCCGCACCCCCGAAAGGCCCCTGGGACGAACGTCTCAGGCCTCCGCCCACGCGCCACGCGTGTTCACACAGTGCACTCGTCACCTCTGTGAGACCTGGAAGGGCTGGCGAAAAGCAGTGTCTCTTAAAGCCATCTGAGGAACTGGCGAGGGTAGGAATCGTGGAAAACATGGGAAAACACGTTTTTCTTCACATGTGTAGAAAGACACCATGGGTACCCTTCTGCAGTTACGGAAGTACAGAAAACACAACGGCTGTGCCGACCCAGGCCCAAAGGACGGGCACCTCGGGGGTCGGAAGACACTGCGAGGGCTCACCCTAAGCCAGCCGCTCCCAGGAACACCTGAGGGAGGTGCCCACGGCTAAGGATACGTCCCGCCCAGGGCTGGCCACCAGCGTCGCGGGGTGTGGCGGAGCAGACTGGGCGGACCGCCAGCAGCACCTCTGCACGTTGCTAATCAGGCCAAGCCTCACCACCCTCCCGTGTAGAGACTGAACACGCTCACTTTGCACAAGCGCCGTGGCCATTACTTGGGCCGCCAGCCCAGACACGCTGGCCGCGTGGGAGGCATTCGGAAAGGCTGCCTTTCCCTTCCGTTATCCGAGCAGGGCCGTCAGCCCCGAGCGGAGGCCCCGGCACCAGGGCCCGGGACCCTCTCTGTCTTTGAACCCCACCGTTTCACCACTCACGGCAGACACAGGGAGAAAACGAAGCTGGCCGACGTGGTGCGCAGCGGGACCGTGTGGGGAGGTGCCTGCTTCCTGTCCTGGGTCTCCCTGTGCATGCCAGGCACACGCGTGCAAGCCTGTGATCCAGGCTGGCTGAGGCTGGGGTAGAGTGCGGCGCACAGATCCTGCTGGGACACCCCCACAAGGGAAGAAATAAATGGGCTTTAAAAACAAACTCGGCCTGATCCTGGCGTGGAAGCCCGGGCCTACCCGAGGCTTCATTCGCTGCCTCTCAGCTCGCAGTGCCGTTTGCACACGCGTCAGGGCTACCAAGACACACACTTGCTTTCCAAGATGCACTGGACACCTCGCCTGCCTTCCTCTGTGGTGGGTTAGCCTCAAATCTCAAATGAGAGCTCAACACCGTCAGAAAAGTAGCCACAGCACCAGTGAAAACACCCCTCCTGCCCTGCTCGGGCCTGGCTGGCTGTGCTTCCCCAGGGACCAGAGCTGGCCTCCCTCTCCCCGTCCATGGTGCCGTTACACGTGACCCTTCCTCATACGGGACGTTGTCACTGAATGCCCCTCTGTAGCCTCCTGGACTTGGCTGTGGGTGTCTCCCTGCAGCTCTGTTTAAAATTCACTCTGCTTCGGGGCTCAGGTGGTCACTGAGAGGGCGTCCCTCTTTTTGCAGTCCTGACTCTTCCTCCCGTGGGGCCCGTGTCCCGTCCTGTCTCCCTGAGACCCTGCTGAATGGGTCCAGTCGACCCCGAACCTTCTCTGGGTGCCACGTGCAACCCAAGCTCAAGAGGCCCAGAATGACCCGTTCTCTTCCTGCCAAATCTGGCCCCAGCTCTGGCCCTAACCGCACTCACTGAACAGGCGACCTCCTCCTCTCTCACCCTCGCCCTCCAGTGCTCCTTCGGTCACCATGCACCACTGAGAGGATTTCCGAAACGTCCGTCCCTGGAACCCGGTCACCGAGGGCGACGACACCAGGGACAGCGAGGATTTCCACTAGTGTTGCCATGGGAATGGCTGGAGGTGCAGTCCCGGGCTCCGGATCGCGTCTCAGCAGACCGCAGACGCACCGGGGTCCAACACGGACTGGACGGGCGACCAGGCGTCCCACTCGAGGCCAACGGGTGCTCTGCCTCTGGACGAACACTGTGCGCCGTCAGGTGTGGTGAGCTAGGGAGTCCGTCCACACTCCCCTTTCTGTGGTTTATCTGCTTTTTTATGTGTTTATTTTGACAGACAGACAGACAGACAGAGATGAGGGGAGGGCCATCCCCAACAGATTTTGTGCCATGATCCTCCCCCAGCTACAGTGACCCCAGATCACAGGCCAGGGTCCCCCATGTGTGCACAGGGAGGCCCTGGGACACGAACCTGGAGCCTCCACACGTCCGGACAGCATCCCAGAGTGTTGCACTCCCACTGTGCCACTGGCCGGCCTCGCCTTCATTTTAAATGGGTGTTTATCCGAGCAACATTCATGTAAGACGTGTGTGTGTGTGTGTGTGTGTGTGTGTGTAATCAGTTTTATTTTCTTCAATTAGCAGGTGTCGAGAGGGAATGCAGTGACTCCCGGAAACAGCATCCATCCACAGGTGCCCTAACCACTGGGCATGAAAACAGCCGTGTTGCTTGGACGGGGCACGCTCCACGCCTCCATGTCTGGTGACTCTTGAGCGACTAGGACGGTGTTACACGTTGCACGTGGAGACTGCTGGTCCTGCAGCCTCACCACGCTGGTCGCCCCAGCCCTCTGCTCTGGCCCTTCTTAAGCATCGAGGCTGCAGGACCAGGAGATCGAGGACTCTGGGTGCTCACGGACAGGGGCATGTCCTGGGTTGCGTGGTGTGTGGAGCTGGCAGAGTTAGATCTGCTGAACGGAACATGACTGGGAATGACTGCTCTGAATCTGAGCAGATAGGGCAAAAAAAAAAAAAAAAAAAAAAAAAGCTTAAATAGAAGGGAGAGCCTTTCTTTGCTGTAAAACGAAGGAGCACTTCCGTGTTGAACCCAGCCCTCCTGTACGCTGGCACGGGGAGACGCAATCGCCCTGATTATATATGTACCTTTGTATTGAGGTTTCACAATGGCCTTTCTTGCCTCAAAGGCAAATCACGTGGCTCCGTGATGCCACGCGTCTCAAGTACGTTCAAGTCTAAGGAGCTGTGCTATTTGTAGACGGCAAGCCCGTCCTTCTCCGAGACCGCGTCTGCTTCTGGTCACTACCCAGAACTTGTTAGATTACTGCTCTTAGACAAGTCACAGTGTTGCCAACAGCACATGTCACAGACCTGAAAACAGTGCTTTCATAGCTGCTTTTCTGAATTATTATTAAAATCAGCAGAAATACTTGGACGGACCTCTCTTCATGGAACTGCAGACTGCAGTCCGTCCCCGGGGACGTCATCTAAGCCTGAGTCGCCAGAAAGCAGCTACGATGCAGCTTTTCAAAACTCAGCCCAGCACAGAGCCGAGGGAGGGGGCACGAGGGCCAGCCTGGGACAGGGAAGCAGCCACCGTTTATGCCTACTTCCAGAACAAGGAGCCCACGCGGCGGCCCCACCTGATACCTCGTCTCACTTTTTACTGTCTCAGTTACCCACAGTCAACGGTGGTCTGAAAACAGGAAATGGAAAATTCCAGAAATAAACGAATGACGGGCTGGCCCCATAACACAACTGCTCAGTGCTGTGCAGGGACCCCATGCGGCTTCTACTGCTCAAGTCCAGGCCTTGGTGGTTGCAAAAACATGCCGGGGGTGTCCACGTGCCCAGGACCCCGACAGAGCGAAGAACAGGAGGAAGAAGGGCTGTGATGTGACCAGGCCCCTCTGGGGACTCTCTCTCCCTTGGTATATGCACAGCGTAAAAGGACAGGGCGCGTTTAAACACAACCATGCCAGGCCTACACCCGTCCCCTCCGTTCGGACCTTGTATCCCGTCATCTCCCATCAGCACAAGGACAGGAAGGTCGAGGACAGTGTGGTAAGACATTTCAAAAGAAAAAGACCACACCCACATGGTTTTGATTATAGCGTACTGGTGAAGTGGTTTCATTTCATTATCGGTTCTCGCTTCTAATCTCTTACTGTACCCAACGTGCAAACTAAACTTTCTCAGCAGTATGTTTGTATAGGAGAAAAATCTAGGAGACAGAGAAGGCTGTCAGGAAAACCATGACATATTTTTCTATGTTTGCTACACAAAAATGCATCATGACTTTCCCGAAGACCCAAAAGTAGGATATAGGGCCTGGTCCCATCTGTAGATGGAGGTGTAGACACTAGAGATCTTGGAACACATCTCTTGCAGACAAATGAGGGTTACTGTGCTTTAATTTTGCACCAAGGCCCACAACTTCTGGAGGTGGCCCTGCTTTAAGTACTACACCGTCCTTTGTATCTGACCATGAAATTCACATCTTTTTTTCCAGCAGCCATGAAACCTGTCAATTACAAATAGGTAAACTCTTAGACTTCCCACCATTCTTCAAACACGCCTCTGCTTCCTTCTCCTGTCTAGCCAGCCCGCCTTCTCTGCTGCTGTTTCCGGGTCTTTCTTCTGCTTCCCACACTGGAGAGCCAGGACCCCTCCTTCGGCACCACCATGCGCCCACTCACTGAACCGAACCCCACCTTTCTCTACCTGCACTCACCCCCTTAACCACTGCTGCTAGCTCCACAACTTCACATTCCATCTCTAACTTAGGATTTCTAAACTCTCTCTCCAGCCGAATTTTCAAATGAAACTCCAGGATCAACTCAACACACCCAGTCTGCACTGGGGAGCCTACCCTCACAGCAGAAGCACCTGCAGTCCGCACAGCCCGGCCGACGCATCCACCTTGCGGCTTCTCAGGCTGAAGTCCCTGGACTCAGCCCTCACTCAGCGTCTGTCCTGCTCTCCCTCGGCCCCTCCGGGGCCTGCTGTGTCCACACTGAAGGGGAAGCGTCCACAGCAAACGTCCACTGCTCTGCCCCTTTCTTGTCGTCATGCTCTTGCTAGTGACCACACCTGATGTCCCTCCTGCACTCCGGTATCCCAACTGGCCGATGGCACACTCTCCTCCCCGGCCCTGTTGTCAGCAGGGTGACTTCTTGGTGACAGAAGTGAGACCACACGACAACTCCCTGTTTCCCAGCAAGCAACGCCCCAGCCTCCACACTGGCCCACCTGCTGTCTCTCCATCTCAGCTCCTGTTACTAACTTTGCTAACTCAATTCTTGCCTTTTTTTTTTTCTTTCAGGAGATATTTTTGCTATAGGGTGCATGCACTTGCCGGAGAGACAGAGAGACAAAAAGTGAGAAACCACCCCCCGACCCCCAAGAGAGAGATGACCACACTGCAATCCCTTCTCATCCATTCTCCTTTCAGGATTTTAGGCATACACGCACACATGCACATGTGCCCAGTGTGAGTTTCAAGCCACTGGGTCCAGGACTTGAACTGTGGTCGACCATGTGGGAGTCCAGCAGCGTAACCACCACACCACCTGCTGGTCATGCTAACTCAGTTCTTCCTTCTCTTCTTACACCCTTCATGGCTCCTCAAACACCCAGCGTGCGCCTGCCTGCGGCCCCGTGCATCAGCCGTCCATCCACTGGCGCTCTCTTCACCGCCGGCTGGCTGACTGCCTCACCTGAGCTCGCCTCCGCCCAGATGCATCTTCTCCACGAGCCTTGGCTACGGCCGGCGACCTCCCCCTCTGCACCCCCACCCCACCCCTGTTAAGCCCGATCCTGTTCTAGGTGGTAGCCACTCACCGCCTGCACCTGCACTCAGCACGCTCCCCACCTCCTCCCCCGGAATGCCAGCAGCTCAGGACTGTCTGTCTCGGGCTCACAGGACAGCACCCTGCACCCTGGGAGCCGCGTACAAACCTGCTGCACAGGTGAGGAGGAGCTCGGGGAGCCGAGCTGCGGCACGGCCCTTCAGAAGGGACCGGTGTGGCTTCCCCAGGGTTCCAGACTGGCTTACACCGCCGCGTCACGGCAGCGGGATGTCTCTGCAGTGGAGTCGGACCTGCTCCGGAGCAGCACAGGCCTGTCGCCAGTCCTCAGAGCAGGCATTCTCTCGGCCACCTGAAGCCCGGAGGACACGGACACATCGCTCTGTGACCTTCCTCTGGTGGTGAGGGTGCTCTAGAACACCGTTCTGGAGAGCTCTGTGACGTGCCACCTCTACGAGGCCTCCATGTCAACCCTCTGCCTTCTGGAGTTCCCTGGTTCCCTCGTCCCGTTTATGCCTGGTGTCTGACACTAAGCCACCCAGCCACCAAGAACCAGCGGCCTCAGGCCTCCCAGCCTCCAAGTGCATCTTACACTGCTTTCTTCCTCAGGTTTCTCGCCAAGTCTCTGTCCTCTGCTGGGGCTTTCTGTGCCATCGATGAAGTGACACTTAAATGACTTGGAGTACAGTTTACTTCCCATTTCTAGTGGCTTTACCTGGGTAATTCTTTGGGATTTCTAGTCAACGATACTTCTGGACAGAGGCCCCATCCTTCAAGCTCGCCGGCTGCCTGTCCTCTCCAGCCTGTCCCGTAACATCACCAGTGGCCTCCAGAGGGCAGTCTTGTGCCCTCGGTGACGGCTGGTGCAGCCGAGGAAGGCTCATTCTCCCTAGGGCTCTGCTCTGCAGCCCGCACAGCCCCTCTTCCTGCCTGGGGTCCTGCCTGGCACCTCGCACCCCTGTCCGAATGCTAGATTTAGATCTTCTCAGGCTCGATTCTGCCCCTTCCCTGCTCCTTCCTCTCTTCAAGGCCATCTTGCTTATTCCAAGAGCCCCTGTTTCTATCTGGAAGCCACAGACCCCTTCGAGCACTGCTACCTACCCAGCTGCTCTCGACGGCGCCAGTCTTCCCGTCCCTTTGTCCTCTTTATTCCCTGCCCGGCCCTAGGACCTCGCAGCTGTGTCGGGTCAGAGTCACACAGGAGGGCAGCCCAGGGCCAGTGTTTTTAAGGGGTCCAGTTGCAATCCGTTTCTGTGCATGCTGCCAGCCATACCATCACTACATATTCTGGCCACTGTTTTGATTTTAACCTTGCCAAGTTCATCAAAATCAGGAACCTGTATTTTCTTTTTTTTTTTTTTTTTTTTTTTTTTTTTTTTTTTTTTTTTGAGAGGTTTTTCGCTATAGGGCGCGTGCGCTCGTCAGACAGACAGAGAGAGACATAGAGACAGAAAGCGAGAAATCACCCCCCAGGGGGGATGGTCACGCCGCAATCCCTTCTCCTCCATTCTCCTCTCGGGATCTTGGGCACGCACGCACACGCGCCCGGCGTGAGTTTAAGCCACCGGGTCCGAGACGCGAACCGCGGTCGACTACGTGGGAGTCCAGCGACATAGCCATTACGCTAACTGCTGGTTCCCAGGAACCTGTATTTTCTAAAGCCAGCAGCCTGCATTTAGAACAGGCGCATGTACTGAACCTGGCACGGACAGCTCTTGCCAGGCTCCGTCTGGGGGAGCTGCAAGAACAGCCTTCTGCTCACTTCTGCCATTCGAGGGCTCTCGAGGGTGCCAGGTCTTCTGCAAACTGCCTCGAGCCAGTTGCAACAACAGCCACGACCTCCGTGCCGACACCTATCACGATAGTAGGCAGACACGGGCCACGGCTTTAACACCACGCGTGTTCGGGCAGCACGCGGGCAGCACAGGTGTCTGGGGACAGCTGTGGAACACGGACCTGCCCCCTTCCAGGGCCTGACACTCCAGAACCTTGGCCTCGGACCCGACGTGCACTGCCGTGCTGGTAGAACTGCGGATCGGAACGAATACTGCACACACGTACCCGCCGCGTGCTCTTCGCTTGCCGATTGGCCCATGTCACGAGGGCCGCTTCTACATCACGCAGCACAGTAACGTCGCGGTTCTTGTCCAGAGAGCACATCGTGTCGAAATCCCTCGGTCTGAGGCCGCTCAGGCGTTCTCAGACAGCCGATGTCCTCCCACCGCCACTGGCGGTCCCTCCCCCTGCCCTGGGCTCCCCTAGGAGTAAACAGATGTTTCTAGCCGTCCGTCCGGTGAGGCGGCACGCATGCTGACGGGAGATTCAGGTTCCTAAAGAAAAGATGAAATGTCTACGGTGCCAGACGATGATCGTGACCGTCAGAGGGCCCGGATTCTGATCTTAGGAACTGGTAAATGACCAAGAAGTACTGCAGTCCTGGAAGGGAGGAGCCCTGCGGAGAACAGGGGCTGGCCCCGCTGAGCTGTGGCCTGGGCTAAGGCAGGGTCTGACATGTTCCTATTCTAATGAGAGCCAGGGAGGCAGAGCCCCGCGCCAGGTTCAAAGTCAACTTCTGTGTATCCAGATGGTGAAGTAAAGTAGCAAAAGGTCTCTGTTCACCAAGGCACTGGTTAGAGCATCAGCTATCAAGTTAATTGTACATTCTCCTGATTTTGTGAGTAATGCTGGATATTAAAATACAGGTTTCCCATGTGTGAGTTGCCTGGGGCTGCGTGGCAGTTAGACTATTTTTAGTGTGAGAACAATAATTCTAAGTGTCCTTTAAGCTTCTCCTCCCTTCCCAGGCTGGCAGGGACCGCCCAGGGAGGATCTGGCCGGCCGCAGCTGATCGCACGCATATAGATCCATCTAGATACATCGCTTCCGTCTGAGGGCTCCAGACTGAGCGCCAGGTTCTGCTGTCCGTAAGCAAAAATATCAGAGAACTGGCTGCCGCCTTAACCGGAATCGGAGCTGAGCTGAGCTGATCGTTTGTGACGGACAGTCTATCGGACAGCCAGGGAGGAGGCCAGTCACGACTCACTGCTTTACGCTCACCTGGAAACTTGGCACTGCTGTCCCCCCGGTAAGGGCAGGCCGTCAGACCCCACCGCCCTCCCGGCTGTCCCCGCTGTGCTGACAGGACATCCAGCCGAGGTCCTCGGAGGCCCACTGGAGCGAGATCGAACAGCAGGGCTGTGATGGCAGGTGCTGGCCCATGGCCCAGAGCTGCCGCCGTGCCCCGCCTCGTACCCCGTCACTGGTGGCTGTAGGAAGATGGCCAGTAGGGGCCCGAGTGCCCCCAAAGGGGGCGAGAGCCTGAGAGCGACTCTGCACTCGGCACTGCAGGCGGGCCCAGAGCCGCAGCAGAGGTGGCGGCTCCTCCAGAGCAAACGGGAAGGCACGTGGTTCGAATCTTGGGTCAACCTGGTTGCACTGGGCATGCCCACGGCCCTGGCTGACTGGAGAACTGGGGAGTTCGGGGGTGGGTCCTGGTCCCAGTGTGATGGGGCCCTGTTGGGGTCTCTCTCTCATGAAAGAAATAATCAATAAACTTGGGAAAAGAGAATAAATTACAGGGGATGTGCACGTTTCTATTCACGCACACACAGTCAATTCCCAAGGCGTGGAGGAAAAAACGTGCAAGTGGTGGGTGTGATCACCTACACGGTGTGGGGCCAGCAGATGGCATAGCGGTTACATCACTGGATCCCACAAGGCCGACAAGGGTCTGAGTCTCAGACCTGGTGGCTTGAAGACCATGCTGGGCACGTGTGCATGCATGCCCTAGATCCCGGGAGGAGAAGGGGCTGCTGTGTGGCTACTGCCCTGAGGGTGATTTCTCACTCTCTCTCTCTCTGCAGCAAGCACATGAGTCCTAAGGCAAAAACCTCTACAAAACAAACAAACAAACAAACAAACAAACAAAAAACCCACCTACACAGTGCAGCAGCCTGGCTGTGAGGCCCCTGCATGTCTGAGAAAGAGCTGAGACGCATACGCTTTGTTTTTTGGTGTTTTGTTTAGTTTTGTTTTGGGAGAGGTTTTTGCTATAGAGGGCATGCACTCACCAGAAAGACAGAGAGAGACAGAGGGACAGAAAGTGAGAAATCACCCCCCGGGGGGATGGCCACACCGCAATCCCTTCTCCTCCATTCTCCTCTCGGGATCTTGGGCACGCGTGCACACGCACCCGGCGTGAGTTTAAGCCACCGGGTCGGAGACTCGAACCGTGATCGACTATATGGGAGTCCAGCGAGATAGCCATTATGCCACCTGCTGGTCCCGGGACGCATACACTTTGAATCCTTGTTCTCACATGAAAGGCTGGTGCCCGTCTGCCCACATGTGTCCACGCACACGTATGTCATCTAGACACGCCAGGGCAGGGTAGACGGCCATGCCGACAGGTAGTACTGAAAACAATGTGAATCACACGCAGCAAAGATGACCAGGTACAGTCTCCCTAACACCTGACCACCCTCGGTCGGCGTTTCCAGAGCTGAAAACAGGCCTCACGCAGCCTCAGGCTCCCCACCCACCACGCCACGGCAGGCCCAGGCCGGCCACGCCAGCTTTGGGCGCTTTCTCTACAGCAAGGGCGCAGCCAGTCTGCCTGTGTCCCTCCTTACGTCTCCCACCTCACCAGCGGCTCTCCTCTGCCCCAGCTCACCCCGAGAACCCTCAGGTGACACCTCCACCATCACGCCTTCCTTGACTCTCCGCCGTGGGCCCAGCTGGCCCCTCACGTAAAATAGGAAGGTCATCCCTCATGACCAGCAGAGTTCCTCCTGACTGAGACTCACGGGTCGCAGAGCACCCCAGGCCCTCGCCGACAGCTTCCCGAGCGGCTGCTGGTCCCATGAACTATCTGCACCCCCGGTTACCAGGGCCCCATCACAATCTTGCCGACATGCAGTCCCAGGGCTGTGGGGCTGGAAAAGAGAAAAGCAAACACCACCGAGGGCCGAGGGGTGAGCAGAGGGAGCAGGCCATCTGAGCGTGTGCACGAGGCCACCGTGACGCCTCCGGGGCAGTCACTACACAGCAAACTGCCAACAGCAGCCCTGGTCTTCAGCCAAGCATGGGCTTCCGTGGGTGGGAGCAACTTGCCCACCGCGGGTCCTGGACAGAACTCGATGGTGCTGTCACCCGTGTCCCCCTGAATGAGTGATGCGCCAGGCCAGTGCACAGCCCTACCCACCTCCCATGGCCATGGAGACAGCGCTCACCCTCCTGGTTCTGCAGGAGGTGGCTCTGTCACCTCCTCACTGACGACCTATCGTGCCATAGACCATACAGGGGAGCAGGCTGGAGAACAAGAGAAAAACAAGACAATTCCAGGTCGTGCTCACCATCTGAAAGAAGGAACACGCCGAGACGTGAACCACGCACCCTCCACTCAACCTACGAGACCCTGCAACCCGTGCGGCCAGGAGCCCGTGGAGGCCCGGAGCTGAGGCAGGTGGGGACGCATGCGGCGGGAGCCGAGGGCTGAGGGGCCAGCCACTTCCTGGAGCAGAGGTGACTGCAGGTGCCCGGGTGAGGTGTGGGGGTGCACAGCCCGGGGGCCCTCTGTCCAGCCCAGAGGAGCAGGCAGCGGCAGCCACTCTACAAACGGAGGCTCCGATGATGGTTTTGGGCTTTGTTTGCAAAACATTAGGAGTCCTTGCGCACTTTGGGTCTGCGTGGAGAGAGCTAGTCCTGCTGCTACGTGGAAAATGCGGGTGGCCGCCTGCCGGAGCTGAAGTGCACGCTACAAACTCAGGTCGAAGTTGTAGCCCCGGTACCCCGGGAACGAGCCCTCGTCCAGAGGAGAGTTCTCTGCAGACGTGGCCAGTTTAAATGTGGCCGTTGGGGAGGCCCCCGTCTAGCACGACTGGCTTCCTCATAGAAACGGGGGGTGTGGAGACAGACTTGCACGTGAGGGCAAAGCCGCAGGAAGAAGGCAGAGGTGAGGGACCCCAAAGATGACCGGCCGGCCACCAGCAAGAGGGAGAGGCCCTTAGGAGGGACAGACCCTGCGACACCTTGACCTTGGACCTGCAACCTCCAAAACTGGGAGAAAATCATTCTGGCCATTGAAATGAGCCGGTGAGTGGCACCTCCTGGCAGCGGCCGGAGCTGACGTGCCACCTCGGGCCTGGGGTGCCATCCCGGCAGACGAGGTAGTCTGAAGACACTTGAGCTGTGGAAGGACACGATGGGGTGTGCGGGGCTGGGGAGGGACAGCACAGGCACACCCCGGCAAGGCGGACGAGCTGAGAGGAGAAAAGCAGAACACCGCAGTGGAGCGCCTCCCTCGCTCCCGTCCGGGACGCAGCCCTCTGCTCATCATTGCGGGTGACAGGACGCCTGTGCGCACGTGTGCCAGGACGACTTACTAAGAGAAACTCAGCGATCTTTACAGGCCTGAGATTTGAATTTCAAATATGTTTAAAGTTCTCTACATTTTAATAATACCCTATCAAATAATGAGCCCTATTTTTAACAGCTTCTGTGAGGTATAATTTACATGCCCAAATATTCACTTGTTTTATAGTTACAATGAAATCTTTTTTTAAACTTTTTATATATTTTTTTCATTTTTTAAGTTTTGCTATAAGATGCATATGTTCACTAGAAAGACAGAGAGAGAGAGAGAAAGAGAAATCACCCCCCAGGGAAGACGGCCACGGTACAATCCCTTCTCCTTCCTTCTCTTTTCAGGGTTTTGGGCACGCACACATACACGCCTGGTGTGATTTTCATGCTGCTGGGCCCAGGACTCGATCTGTGAAGCCAGCCACATGGGACCCAGCTGCCTTAACCACCGTGACACTTGCTGCCCACAGCAAGATACTTTCTGAAGTGAATTTACCAAGCTGTGCACCCATCTCTGCAGTCTGATTTCAGAGCACATCTGTCACCCCCAGAATAAGCCTGTGCCAGTTGCCGCGCTCCCCGCTCCACGGCAGCACCCCGAGCAGCACTCGTGGTCGTCTGTCCCTGCAGAGCGGCCTCTCGGGGCACTCTGGACAAACGGAGCCCGCACAGAGTCCGAGAGCGTAGGGCGTTTTGTGGTGGGTCCTCTCGGCGCACTGCGTCAGGGGCAGGGCCGTGCTGCAGGGTATGCTGTGCCTGGTTTCCCACCACTGCCGCGCACCAGGGCGTTGTAGGGGAGCC
Organism: Tupaia tana; assembly: GCA_026018925.1. Lineage (NCBI taxonomy): Eukaryota > Metazoa > Chordata > Mammalia > Scandentia > Tupaiidae > Tupaia > Tupaia tana. The sequence continues at coordinate 46,198,156 of JAKSZU010000019.1, forward strand.
TGCCGTGTCCGCCCCTTACCAGGGAGTGCGCACTGGACCGCTCCACGCTGGGGGCACAGTGTGTCTGTAAACACGCAGGCACGGGTCTCTACCTGGACGGACGTGCTCGTTCCTCTGTGGATAATCTGGGAAGGGACTGCTGGGTAACACAGGAAATGAGAACAGAAACCGCCGGCTGCTCTCCCCAGCGGCTGCATGGTCCTATACTCACCCTGGCCACGTGGGCGGTTCCCGGTTCTCCACACCCTCGCCAGCACTTGGTGCTTTCTGGTTCTCGTGGGTCCGACACGGTGCTCAGCACGGCTTCAGTCTGCATTTCCCTCGGCACTAGACGCCGCAGTCTTGCCTCGGTGTAGGTGTACTGCACTCACACGACTTCTGTGGGGAAGTGCCCGCGTAGGTCTGCTGCCGCTCGGCTGTGAAACTTGTCTTCCTTCTTCTCAGCGCCGAAGTTATTTACGCGGTCTGGACGCAACTCCCCAGTCAGTCATCTCCTTCGTAAATATTTGCTCTCTGACTGTGGCCTGTTTTTCAGTTTTCTAACAACATTTCAAAGAGCTGAAGTTTTAAAATTTGATGAGGTCCAAATCATCAATGCTTCCTTTCATCACTCGGGCTTTTGATGTCATAGCTAAGAAACGTGTGCTGAAATCCAGGATCAGGGTTTAGTCGCAGGCATTCCCCCCAGAGTGTTTTAGAGCTTTAGCTCTTACACTTGCCAGACCCATTGTGAGGTTGTCACCGTGTGCAGGTCATGGTCCTGTAAGTCTGTCGTTACGGAAAGGAGAAGGGGCACCCGGTAGTGAAAAGCTGGGCACTGTGCAGAGTGGGTATGCTTTAGGTTTCTGTCCGCTTTGCACAAAGAGAATATAAGACGCAGTTTGTAAGGTGAGCTGAAGAGGCAGGTGTTCTCCAGATGAGACCAGGCGCAGGCAGAGGTGGAGCAGCGAAGCAGCGGGGAAGGGCGGGCTGGAGCCGCGCTGTCCCAGACGGTGCCGTCCGCTCGGAGCTGGGACCCTGGGAAGGATCCAGGTGCGTGCTGCCCGTTATCTCAGGGAGACAGAGCAGCTGCCGACAGTGCGCTCCATGTAAAGCCGGCGCCGGGCGGGGCGGGGACAAAACGCTCTATTCCCCCTTTAGTCGCAGTGAGATACACAGAAGGGGACTGCCAGCGGACGTCTTTCAGTGCTCGTTCGGGGCACTCAGTATGTTCACATTGTCGTGCAAGCACCACCTCCACCCCTGCACCACCTCCTCGCCCTAGCCTGCAGTGCCACCCTGTTAGCAAGATCCCCAGCCCCTCAAGCCCCACCCCACCTTCCCAGCTGGAGCTGACTGCTCCAGGGTGTCCTGTAGGTGGGATCAGAGTATTTGTCTCTCTGTGACCGGATCATTTAATTCAGAGTAAAACCCCCTAGGTTCATCCACGGGGAAACACGTCAGAAGTTATGTCAGCACTTCCTTCCTCTCACGGGGCCAGGTCGTAATGCAGCATGTGCAATGCCGAACCCCCTGGGAAGGTCCCCGGTGTGCACCTCCAGGTCTTTCTGTACTCACCGGGCACACACGTGCACCCGTCTTCCAGGCTGGCCAAGGCTGCGGTGGACTGCAGCGTGAGGACCCTGTTGGAGAGGCCTGTGTGTCTCCCTCTCACTCTCATCAAAGAAGTAAACAGATACACTTTTTAAAAAGTCATTTCCTTTTAAGGCTGAATAATTGGCCATTATAAGGATGCTGTTTTGCACACAGAACTTCCGAGGGATCTGCGGGCCATGACGGTGAGCAGCAATCCCTGCTCAGGTGAACAGAGCCAAAGCTTTAGTCCTGGGGAAGGAGAGGAGAGCAGAGACACAGGCATGGAAATGGGGTGGAGCAAATGCACCGAGGCCAGAGAAGGCAGAGGGGGTGAGCGGACGGGGCAGCAGGACTGTGACGTGGTGTGCTTGCATGTCCTGGCCGAGTGAGCCTGCTGACTCAGGGGAACACCAGGGGCACGTCCAGGCCAGTTTGCAGCTGGAAGGCATGCCCACTTGAGTTCAATCTAGCTTGGGCACCCTCAGCAACCCGCATAGATGAGGAGCTGAAAAAAATGATTGTGCTTTTAAGCGACTGCCCCCCAGGCAGGTTGTTACGCAGCGCGATTATGACAAGAGCTAGCTGACACATCTCCTGGGAGAAGTCCTGAGGAAGGATGGGTCAAAGTTCTTTCATTTTGTGGCTCAATTGCGTCATCAAAGACCTGGCTCATTATTTCTTCTCCTTTCCCGGAAGTCGTCTTATTCTTCACATATGCAATCCACTTGGTGACAATGTGGCCAGGAAGAGTGTGACGTCACATCACATATGACATGGCACAGCTTCACGGACATGACATGTTCTCCTCACAACTCACGTTAAAAAGACGAATCCCCCAACCCTGACACCGCTCACATCTCTGGCCCAAACTGATCCCGTGGTTCCCATCTAACCAAAACATCGGCAGGGACGGGGTTCCAGGACGATTCGGAATCTAAACCTAATGTGGGGATGGCGTTTCCTCACCTGAGAGTGGCGAGTGGTCAAGTTAGGTCAGGAGGAGGACACGGCGACACGTGGGGACTGCTCGACTCTTCAGCTGGAGGGAGGAGGAGAGTGCGCGAACGATGCTAAGGAGAGTGGCTTGTAGAGGAGGCTCCCGACGGAGGCCGTCTCCGTGCCATCTGTTAGCTCTAATCACGAGATGTGAGATCGGAAAGGCGAATACAGACCGGACAGAGGGCAGCTGAACGTGGAGAGAGCACGTGTGGCTCCTGAGTCCCACAGACGGGACGGCCTCGGCGGCCAGCGACTCAGCGGGCCTCGAGGGTGTGCTTTCAGACTCCGTGCAGAGCCGCACGGGAGCAGGGACAGGGCGAACGAGGGCTCTCTGCGGCTCTGTATGTCAACTAACAGAAGGTGCGTGTGCGTGCGTGCGTGCGTGCGTGTGTGTGTGTGCATTCAGGGTTTTTTTAATAAAGCTTGTCATGGAAAGGCTCCTTAATTTCACAGCTGAAGTAATTAAAGAAGAAACTGATGTTTAATTCTGCCATTCATTGGTGGTTCTCAAAGATCTGAACAAGAAGTTGCTAGTTTATTTGTCATAGTGGTGGAGAGGGAAGGCCCCAGGGCAAAAATGGTTCTGCGAGCAGCTGTTCTTAAACCCACAAACGTGCGGGAAGTTTCTCCCACCCGTCAGCTCCTTGTCTGCAGTGAAGACAAATCCCCTTCACCCTGAGCAAGCTGGCCGGCACGCCATCACCGTGCACCATGTCGAGAGGGTACAGCGAGCCCGACCCGACTGACCCAATGAAGGCACGTCTGGCTTCTTCCTGATGGGTGCTGGCTCTGAAGCCGTGGGAGGTGAGTCCAGATGCCCCGCTGAGCGACTCTGGCGCGTGGGGGCAGCTCCCAGGAAAGCACCAGGTGCACGGAGGAAAGGGGACCGGGACTGCAGCCCGTGTGCAGGGAGGAGGGTGGAAGTCCCGAGTGCAGTGACGAAGGAGGGGGAGGGAGAGCAGCACTGGGCGCGAGAACCTCCGGCTGCAGAGTCCCCAGGAGGGCGCTGCAGCTGCGGGCAGGCGTGAAGACGCAGCAGCTCCGGGTCACCATCCCTGCAGCCCGTCATGCCAGGGTGGCCCAGGGAATCAACAGACCCAAGCTGCAAGTGCCTGACGCAGTGAGGATTCCATACCCAGGAAAATGCAAAGAAGTTCCAAGGGGCCGCGGCGCTGGCTAGGCCCGAGAACCTCAGAAGTGCATCGCGGTGTGCCTCCTTAGAGCAGGTGTGTGCGCCAGGGCAGGAGAGAAACTCGCAGCTGATGATAGCGGCCAAGGCTGCTTCTCAGCCCAGCACGGCGGCTTTGCACAGTCGTGCCTTCTCGGTCAGGCCCTGACCGCCCCTTCTGCAGAAGCCCTGAGCTACACAGGCCAAAGCTGCAGGGTGCAGGCGCTCCTGGGCTTACTGTCCTCCGGTTTCCTGTGGGTCTAGGCTCCATGGTACCACAGCTGCTTCCGGCTCCAACCTAGTTCACCTCTCACCCCAGCCTCGCGTGGCTCCCTCAAAGACGTTACATGGACACGGTGCAGTCTCCGCTCCACCCATTGCTGTTCTCAGCTGACCGACACGAGCTCCCTTCTCCTTGCCCCCACCAAAGGGTGCACGCTTGAGAGGCAGAGAGAGAGAGAGGGAGAGGGAGAGGGAAAGGAAGAGAGAGAGGGAGAGAGAGAAGGAGAGGGAGAGGGAGAGGGGGAGGAGGAGGGAGGGGGGAGGGGGGGGAGGGAGAGGGGGAGGGGGAGGGAGAGGGAGAGGGAAAGGAAGAGAGAGAGGGAGAGAGAGAGGGAGAGGGAGAGGGAGAGGGAGAGGGGGAGGAGGAGGGAGGGGGGAGGGAGAGGGGGGGAGGGAGAGGGGGAGGGAGAGGGGGAGGGGGAGGGGGAGGGAGAGCGAGCCATCTAATGGTCCACGTCACACTGCGACCCCTTTCGTCCATTTCTCTAATCCTTCAGGACCTGGGCCCCCATTCTCACATACGTGGCATGTCTTTCAAGCTTCCAGGGCCAGGACTTGCCAGGTGGGACCTGGCTCCCTCTTAGCCATGGAGCTGCAGGACCAGCCCTCGACCTCCTGTTTCCTACAGACTCTAGCAGATGTAAAGCTGAATGCCTGTGCACATGTCACACAGCCCAAGCAGAAACAGCCTCCGTCCCTCCCCGCCTACGTGCTCTCCTCCCCTCACTGCTGTAACTAGCAGCCCCTTTCCATGTGTATGAGCTGAGCACCTGGAAGCCTCCCTGGCACCCTTAGCTCTAACCACGGTTGCAACCAGCTACTGAGTCCCACAAGTGTCCGTGCCTCATCTTCTCCAGTGACAGTAATTCCTTCTTTCCCAGGCTTGCAGGGCAGGCCTCTGGCATTTCTACCTGGAGCACCCACAGACATAAGCCACACACCAGCCCGCACTGCCCGCAAGAGCATGGTCAGACTGAACGTGAACAGGCTTTCCCGGCCTACAACGCTCCAGAGCTCCCAACGGCGGGGCCAGCTTCTAGCTCTCAGACGCACACAGTCCCTGGTATTATTCCCTTATCATCGTCAGAATGGCTACCGGATCTGTGGTGTTTTTGGAAATCAAGAGTGCCTTACCTTTCTTAGTTTTGCTAAACAATTATAAATTTAGATTTACTTGATTTTATTTGAAGAATGAGCTTTTTTTTTTTTTTTTTTTTTTTTTTTTTTTTTTTTTTTTTGCTATGTGCTTGCTGGAGGGGGTAAGGGGAGAGAAATCACTTCACGGGATAGGCCATGCCACAATCCCTTCTTCTCTATTTTCCTCTCAGGAATTTGGACACACATGCACACATGCCTGGCATGTTTTATAAGCTGCTGAGTCCAGGATTCGACCTGTGAGGTTGGCCCTTTGGGATCTAGTACTGTAACCACTGTACCACTGGCTGGCTCAGAACTGGCTTTTTATTGTATTCATTTTCCCTAGCTCCTGTTTTTCATTTCATTCAATTTTACTCTAACCTTTGTTATCCCCTTCTTTTTGCCTGTTGTGCATAGATTTTGCTATTCTCATTTTCAATGTCTGGAGGTAGGAACTTACATTATTGCTTGGAGACCCCTTGTCTTTGCTGATGTGCTAGTACTATGCATTTCCCTTTTAGCACAGGTTTAGCTGCATCCCACAGATTTGAATATGTTCTATTTAAACGTATTCAGCTCTATGCATTTTTTCTTTTCCTTTGAGAATTCCCTTTTGACCCATGGATTATTTAGAAGTATGTTGATAAATACACAAGCATTTGGAGGGTTTCCCTTTTCCATTCTGTTATTGGTTTCCAGTCGGATCCCCTTGTAGTTAGAGGACATATCTGGGTGACTGCAATGCTTTCAACTTTCCCAGATTCACTGTATGATCTAGGACATGATCTATTTTTGTGTGTATGTTGTGGGCACTTGAAAAAAGTGTGTATTTGGCTATTGTTGGATCACATTTTCTTTTTTAATCCATTTTGCCAATTTCTGTCTTTTAGTTGGTTCCTTCAGATCACTCTTGTATGGGAATTATTGATAAGTAATGCTAAATTTTGCTATTTTATTTATTTATTTATTTTCTATTTAATCTCTCTCTATATTTAACTTTCCTGTGAGTTATTAAAAACTTTCTTAGGATTCTATATTGACATAGTTACAAGGTTGTTTTATATATCATGTTGTATAGCTTTGTTTGTAGTTGTTTTAGATATAGATATTTAGATACAAATGTAACTTATCATAGTGTACTGGTATAAACGTTCTACCACTATTAGTGGAGTGTAGAAATCTTACTTTCATTCAGGTGCCTTTATTCTTCCACTTTTAAAATACACATTTTAAAACACAAATTTTAAAAGTATTTTCTCTACAGAAATTGAGCATCATATCAAATGGTGTTACAACTTTTTGCTTTAACTCTTTCATTATTTAAGACAGTAATGACAATTAAGATGGACCATTCCATTTTCCCCTATATTTAGCCAATTCTAATTTGTTTGTTTGTTTTTTTCCTTCTACATTTTCAAGACTTCTGTTATCATTTGCTTTTTATTTAGAGAACATCTTTTAATCATTCTTGCATGCTGGGTTGACAAAAAAAAAAAAAAAAAAAAAAAAAAAAAAAAAAAAAAAAAAAAAACCTCTTAGTTTTTCTTCATGTGAGAATGTGTTTATTTGTTTTTCATTCTTGAAGGATATTTTCACTGGGTATAGAATTCACAGTTGACAGGTTTTTTTCCTTTTAGCATTTGAAATTGATTGCACCACTTCTTACTGGTCTACAGGGTTTGACATGAGAAATCTACTGTCATTAGAAGTGGTGTTCTCCTATATGTTATATGTCATTTCTTTCTGGCTACTTTCAAGATATATTCTTTATCTCTAGTTTTCAGAAGTTTAATTATGATGCACCTTGGCATATATTTGTTTGCAATTACCCTATTTGAAGTTAGTTTAGCTTCTCGAGTCTGTATATTTCTATCTTTTCCTAAATTTAAAAAGTTTTAGCCATTATATCCTTTTTTTTTTTTGGGGGGGGGAGGTTTTTGCTATAGGGGCGTGTGCTCGCCAGAAAGACAGAGAGACAGAGAGACATAAAGTGAGAAATCACTCCCTGGGGGGGATGGCCACGCCGCAATCCCTTCTCCTCCATTCTCCTCTTGGAATCTTGGGCACGTGTGCACATGTGCCTGATGTGAGTTTAAGCCACAGAGTCTGGGACTCAAACCATGGTTGACCACATGGGAGTCCAGAGACGCAGTCATTACACCAATTGCTAGTCCCTAGCCATTATATCTTAAAATACTTCTCAGTGCCACTCCACTCTTGTTTTGTTTTGTTTTTTTTTTTCCCCTGGGACTCTATACTATAAGTGTTACCTCCTTTGTCATTGTCTCACAGGTCCCTGAGACACTTTTTTTTTCCTAATACAGTTTCTCTTTATTGTTCAAACTGAGCAAATTCTATTAAATTGTCCTCAAGTTTCTTGATTCTATTTTTGTCATCCCCACTTTACTACTGAACCATCCAGCAAGGACTTTTTTTAGTTCAGTTATAATATTTTTCAGTTTTATAACTTCCTTTTTTAAAAATTATTCTGTTTCTTTGATTTTTCTCATTTCAAGAACGTCTGTAATTGCTAAGTAAAGCATTTCTACAACATCTGCTTTAAAATCCTTGTTAGATAATTATATCATCCAATTTATCTCGGCGTTGGCATCTGTTGATTATCTTTCCACATTACACTTGTGATTGTTGGTATGATGAGAGAGTTTTCTGTTTATCCTGGGTATTGGGAGAATTGCACCGAGAGGCTCTGGATCCTACTTAATCGTATTTACCAGCCAGTCACCATGTTGAGGTGTAGCTGTAGACCAGGTAGGTATGACGGTTTGGCTTCTCGATGTTTGGGTCCACCTATGTCACCCCAACAAAGCTAGGACATGGAACTATATGGGTTCATTAAGAATGGATCAGAATGGGACCAGCAGATAGTGCAATTTGAGTCCTGGACCTGGTGGTTTAAAACTCAAGCTGGGCACACACGTGTGTGTGCGCGCGTACACCCAAAATCTTGAGAGGAGAATGGACGAGAAGAGACTGTGGTGTGGCCATCCCCCTTGAGGGGTGATTTCTCCCTTTCGGTCTCTCTGTCTGTCTCTGTCTCTCCAGTGAACATATCACCATATAGCAAAAATCTCTCCCTTAAGAAAAAAAAGAATGCATTCGGAGGAAAGTTTATCCCCTTTCTTGGTTCCAACAAAGACTTCATGGGAAAAGAGCGGGATGATGCCCATGGCCTCACTTCCGCTGAGTGATGGCATCAGATGAGGACCCCTCTAGGTCCCAGTGCACGGGCAGGGGAACAGCAGAGGGCTTTAGGCCGCTTCCACTCCCATCAGCCCTCGGGGCGCCTCCTGGCTCAGCGCGGGGAGGAGGGAGCAGGTGCCTTCTGGTCCGCACTCCTGATACCCCGCTCTGCTCTGTCTCACTGCCGGCCTAGGCAGCCCTGCTTCTCCTTCCTCTCTCCAGGCTTCCACGCATGGCTGTTGCGTTATGCTTGGAGATTTTTAGTTGTGACGGGGAGAACTTGGAAGAACATGCCTTCTCCATTTTGACCAGAGCCACAAGTCTTCTAAAAACTGTCTTAGTGCACTCACTTACTAATCCTAACATCTGTGTCACTCCTGAGTCAACGCTGATTGACTAATTTTTTTTTTTTTCTTATTAAATCTCCTGTTTCAAGGCGTTGGGCATGCCTGGTAAATTCTGATTGTAGTTCAGACCCAAGTTTTCCCTTGCTGGGGGCTAGATTTTTTTTCTCCCTACTACTCTTGAGCTTTGTTCTGGGATGTAGTTATTTGGAAACCATTAAATCTTTTTGGATCTTGCTTTTAAGATTATTAGGTACTAAACCAACAATAAAAAAAATAAAATAAAAGATTTGTTAGGTGGGACCAGAGAAGAGTTCAGTCTGTGGCTGGCGTCCCCCAGTTGAGGTAACACATCTACCCAGTCTTCCTAGGGCACCGCATGTCGTGAAAGCTCCAGTCTGGGTGGTAGAGCAGGCAGCCCCCAGGCCTGTGAGACGCGGCAGCGCTGTTCTTCCCCTAGCAGTTCCTCATGTGTGTGCCCTGAGGGGAATGCTGATGGAAACGGTGCGGGGGGACCCTCTGCAGAGCTCTGGGCTGCTCTGAGCAGCTCTCTTCCCTCCGGCACTCTGTCGTACACTCCAGCTCTCTCGGCTTCCCCAGGCTCTCGGCTCTGCCTTCTCCACGCAGGGCGATGACCAAGTTCGGCACCACAGCCCGGACCTCTGGATCTCAGGTGAACACAGTCTCAAGGCAGTGGCGGGGGCAACTACAGGGCTCCACGGTTGGCTTCTTGTCTCAGAATCACACTCTGCTGTCTTGTGCTCAGTCTTTTAAATGTTATTGTTTCATATATTTCATATTTTGTGTTTGTGGTTTATAAAAACACACGAGAATTTGGCTGTCTCACGGGGAGCAGGAAATCCCGTCCTCGGTCCTCATCTTGTCTGTGGCTAGCAGCAGGATAACTCAGTTAGGCTCTTCCTGTTTTTGTAGAGCCCATGTTTCTCCGGACACTTAGGTGTTTTCCACGTGATTTCACTCCCATTACCAGCCTGTGAGGTGATTAGGCAGTGTTTGACAAATGACTCCTGGACAGAGAAGGGAAGTGTCCTGCCCCGTTTTAGTGGCTAGGGTACGCAGCCTTCGAGTCCCTGCCTCGCCCGCAGCCTTCACGAGGGCCGCCTCCGGACAACGTCCTCTGATTTTTGGGGCGAAGGACCGACGTGCCTCAATTTCCTGTGGAGTCTCCTCCTGATAAACTCGGATGATGGGGTGAACACGACCTTGGTCTAAGTGCACTTATACACCTACCCTCCCGAAGTGTGTACGTAGCCCAGCCTACCTCCCACACACGCGGGACACGCACGCCAGCCTGCAGGTGGGCACGGCCCTCACACCGCGTCTGTTCTAGGCCAGTGCTCACGGTCTCGAGCAGTTTATTGAACATGGACCGACGTGAAAGCAGAATGCTCGCTGTGGCAGGCAGCATCGCAGAGTGTCGTGGCTCATGGCACCACCTGGGGAAGACGGCGGTTCCACACTCACAGGACGGTCCCTACCCAGTGGGTATTTTCGCATCGCTGTGAAGCGGAAGTGCTGTTTACTGGAGTTGGGGACCATCCGTACCCGTAACTGGATGCCCCGTTCTCACTTTCCCTCCATCCCCTGACTGCTTCCCAGGATTTCCAAGTTTCCCACCAGACAAACCCTGTTAGATGTGCAAGGCCATTGGCGGCAAAAGTGCCATCTTCACTCGTGTGTGATGGATGAGCGCCTTCAAGGCACCTCACACAGAGAAGCCCCACAGTTCTAGGGACGGAGATCGCCCTGCGTGGAAGCAAACAGCACGCTTTCCTAGGAGAGGCGTCGGGAGAGGGCTGCCCGCCTGCCCCAGGCGCACGTGCTCACGTGTGAGCATGCCATCTGGGGATCACGTCTCCATGACCCCCCACCTCACTTCGGCTGCTTACCGCGTACTGCCGTGCTCAGCGTCAGCCATCGAGGGCCCGCTGGCCTGCTCGGCCGGGCTTTCTCATCGACCCCTCGCACCCTGGACTGTGTGACGTTGGCCCCAGGTCGTCCATCTGGGACTACTGCTTGATCAATTACTGTTCTAATCATTCGAGAAGTGAGCAGACACACGCATTTTCAGCTTCTTTTTTTTTTTTTTAAATCTTCTTTTCAATCTTTAAATATTATCACGTAAGAAATTAATGTCAAAAGTAATAGTTACACTGCAATTCTTTTTCTTACACAATCCTTCCAAAGCACAGAATGAAAACAACCCATAGAACTACATATCTGGAAATACTTATTGGGTTGTCAGAAAAAGTCATGACACATTTTTCTGCTATATTTTTCTGTACAAAAATGCATCACGAGGGACATGAGGTGATGTGGGGGTTAGAGCCCTGGACTCTCACACAGTTGACTGAGCTTGAAGTCTTAGCCCTGGTGGCTGGAAACTCACGCCAGGCACAGGTGCTCAGAATCCCAGGAGGAGGATGGCAGAGGTCACTGCAGCCTGGCCACCCCCGGAGGGTGCTTTCTCACTTTCTGTCTCCCTGTCTCTCCGGTGAGCACATGCATACTATAGCAAAAAAAAAAAAAATCTCTAAAACAATGCATCATGACTTTCCTGACGACCCAGTACGATCAGTCCTAACACACAGGGGTCCAGGGGTGTCCTTCCAGCCCTTTCATCTCCCTGTACCCACCTACAAGGAATTCACCATTGCAGTCTCCCATTCCAGGCCGGCCGCGGTGGAACCCACGCTCAGGGGAGTGCGCTGGCACCCTCACCATGGGAGGCAGCAGAAGGTGAGGTCCCTGGGCCGCGGTCCCTCGTGACCATGCCAGTGAAGACACATCTGTTATGGTCTCCTTGCATGGGGCTCTGGCCTGGCATGCCATCCCTGCGGGACAGCCAAGGTCCCACAGTGACGCAACACCACAGCAGACAGGGGCCAGCGTGCAGGTCCGGCCGCGTCTAAAGGAACAGAGGGACAACACGAGCTCCCGACTGGAAGCTAGCGGGCTCCAGACCCACAAGAGCCAGCGTTTCAGTCCAAGTTCAAGAGCCAGAAAAGACTGAGTTCCCAGGCTGGACACCAGGCAGGGGGAAGTCCCTCCTGCTCAGCCCCTCACCTCCGTCCAGGACCCTGCGGGCTGGACAAGCCTCACCCACACGGGGAGAGCTCTACCCTGTCCCTGCCCACCCGTTTGTAGGTTGAGCTTCAGAAACACCCACAGGCACATGCAGAGCATCCTGACCAAGGCCCAGAGACCCTGCCGCCCAGTCGAGGTGACATGTGAAAGTACCCATCACCCCACGTGCTCCAGAATCACTCATCGACCTGTCTACAGCTGACGCAGTGAACAACAGATCGCAGGTCACCAAAGACCAAGGAGGCCAGAGGAGAACTCTGAGGGCCAGAGGAAGCCTGAGCCTGTGACAGTCCCCGAGAGACCCCAGCCACCACTCGCTCAGCCAGCTGAAGTTGGGTCAGCAAAGCATGCTTCCAGGCTGAGGGCTGGGCGGCCCACGCCTACCCTGAGGCGGGCTGAGTCTGGGTCCCAGCACGCACTGGGTGGGCACTGGGAGCTGCCATAGGCTCCGTGGGTGTGGGGCCGCCTCTGGCTGAGCCTGACCTGTGGCAGCCCATGTCTGGGCCTGCCGATGTCAGCTGGGAATGGAGAGGCCTTCCTGGGAGTCCTCCTGCCCTGTGGTCCGTCACCTCCTGGCTCAGTCGTCCTGACCTAGCCACCCCAGAGCTACAGGCACGTGGCTGCAGCCTGGGCTGCCGGCCATGGCTCACTCCGAGTGCTCCCCTCACTCACGCTGCAGAGTTCGCTTCTCCGGTTTAGGTGCAGATGCTGCGTACCCACTGCACGGGTTTAGCACGGAGGGCACGGAGAAAATGACTTTAGGAGATCCAGTCCCCCATGAGGACGGCAGACCTGAGGTAAGTAGCTGGCAGCAGAACACTGGGAGGGCCCAAGGTGCTGGCCCAGCAGGGGCCAGAGAATACGGACCAGAGGTCTCCAACCCCCAGGCCGGGACTGGCCCATGACCTGTTAGGAACCAGGCTGCGGCCAGGAGGTCAGTGGTGGGTTAGCTAACGAAGCTTCACCATAATGCAGTATTTACAGCCACTCCCCATCCCACAGGCTGGCCTGAGCTCTGCCTCCTGCCAGGTCAGCGGCACTAGATTCTCACAGGACCGTGACCCTACTGTGAGCTGCGTGTGTGAGGGATCTTGGTTGCAAGCTCTTTATGAGAGTCTAATTCCTGATGATCTGAAGTGCGGCAATGAACTAGCAGTGGGGAGTGGCTGCAAATACTGCATTATGGTGAGTTACACAGTCACTTCATCATGTATTACAGTATAATGATGCTACGAACAAAGCACACAATAAATGTAATGCCCCTGAATCACCCCCAACCATCCCCTCCCAGTCGGCGGAAAAACTGTCTTCCATATAACCAGTCCCTGGGGCCAAAAGGTTGGGGACTGCTATTTGAGACCACTTCCTTCCTTTTGTATTGTCTGGAAATAGTTCACTCTAGTATCTATCTCTTACCTTGTCATCAAAAGAGCACTTTGCCTAAGAGAAAGGACTAATGAGTGTGCGAAAAGCTTATAATCTTTTGTGAACTGAAGTTTAACATTAGTTTGTATCTATAAGCTACTGATATAAATATCTCCTGTATTTTTGGTACATACAACATTATACTTTGAAGCTTACATCTGTAAATTGGCAACTGAAATTTATTTTGCCAATGTTTTATGAATGAACTGAATGAAGGGTCTGTTGAAAAAAAATATGCATAGATTTAAAAGTATTTTTTTCACTAAAATAACTCCATTTTCTCACAACTTTCTGAAATCATATATGACAAAGAATTGAGATAAAGGGACAAAAAATTTAGTAGTTTTAAAAAAATCTTAGTGAATAATAAAAAGTCCTATTTTATGAATGTTGTTTCCAAAATGTGATGTGATTTATGACTTCATGCAATTTTCTAAAAAATGTTTTATGACCACTTATGTTAACGTAAGCCTTGGGGCAAGAAACTGCATTTAGAAGGGAATGAACGTTCTGCAGTTCCACACTGTGGCCTTGCCCTGGGACCATGGGCGTCGGGAGCACGCCCGGCCCACGGTGCGGGGCAATAAGGTGGTTCCAGGCTGAACCTACAGAGAAGCTTCCCCTTGGCCAGGAAGTCTGCAATGAGGAGGGGTGAGCTCCCGCATGGTTACTGTAAACATGTGCATGGCCTCTGCCTGAACTGCCTTCGTCCATGACGCTGCGGCCATGTTTGGGAGAACACCCAACCCATCTACCGGATGGTCTCTAGACGGCTCTTACCAAGGCTGACAGAGCTGGGTCTGCGTGGACGCGGACGGCGTCGCTTCCTGTGTAGCTCCCTGCTGCTGTTCTCAGAAAGCAGAGGAGCCTGTCAGCTTCACACCGGGTAACCGTCTTTGCTTTCTGCACGTTCCGATGGCTCGGGCCCAACCATCTCAGGGAGCTGCCTGCTCAACCTGTCTCCTCCCAAATACGGCTCAGGATGACTTTTCATAAACGAAGCTCTGACATGGCCCCTGGGGCCCAGAGCTGTCACTAGTGGCCTAGTGGGCTGTGTGCCCATGTAATGCAGGCCGTTCCTTTTCCATCTACAACCTTGCAATCATCTAGTGAAACTTACCACGAAGTTCAAGTAACTATTGATAAGGAAGGTAACATACTGTGCATCTGATCAAAGAATATGATGATAAATAGAAGTTTCTTTGGTTGGTTAGGCTGTTTATTGCCCTCTGACTCTATTTATAATATTACTCGATACATAATCTTCACAGATTTCATAATACTTGGTAGTGCATTTTCACTGTATATTACCCGTAAAGACTATGCCAGATACAGGAAAAAGAGGGAAAAAATCAAAGACCTGGATTATGATGGCTCATAGCATACATCCACTCCAAACTCTGAGGCCTGACCCTTTCCTTTGCCCAGAGACAATTAGTTATTGAACCAGTCGGACATGTCTTCCCCCAGGACTCCACTTCCTGTAACAACCGAATGACTTATCCTAGGAGTGAGCCCTCCTAGCGCCGTGGGACTTCACTCCTAGGAGTGAGCCCTCCTAGCGCCGTGGGACTTCACTCCTAGGAGTGAGAGCCTTTCTGGCACAGTGGGGTTCAACTACTAAGAACGAGCCATTCAAACCTGTCACTTTTGTGACCTACACATACACTCAGAGGAATGATATTTGGCCAGCAGGGGAAAGTGAGGACAGAATTCTGACTGCTTTTTCCCTATTTCCAAAATCCCTGCCATAGGGCCTGGGGTGAGTCACACCCACAAACATTAACAGACCTTTTGGCCCAGGTGATAACATGACTCTTCCTACATCCTGTCCTTGGGACAGTGGCTTGTGATGGATACAAGCCCCTTATGTCTGTTACATACACTCTTTGCTGACGCCTTCCTGACACACAGACCTTCCTTTCCAATCACCGACCCGAGAACTATAAAACCCACCTATGGCCTACAAGCCTCTGCTTCCAGATGTCCTACTTTTTTGACCAGACCAATGGGGAACTTTTCAGTAAATTCCAAACCTTGTCCCTCACTCTCAAAATCAAATAAAAGGAACCCCTGTATCTGATCACTCTGAGAAAGCCATTTTCATTGACATAAACATGCAAGGTCATGCCCTGATTGGAACCACTGGACCGGGACTGTGGAGTGGGGTCTCTAGACCACAGCTGGACAGGATCAGTGAAGTCCCAGTGCACATACCCTGTGTCCATCCCTCACACTGGGAGAGTCCTGCTCAGACCTCCAATCTCAGGGGCAGCTGGGGCCCTTCTGTCACTCTGACTGCGTGGTCACTTGTTCCCTCCGTCTGTGTCCTCTCCTGGTAAACTAGGAGCCCCCGAGTGATGACTCTCAGCCAAAGGCTCTTGTGACACCTGACTTCCAACCAGGGCAGCTTGTTCCTCGATGAATGACTACAGCAGTGAGGACGCCGAGGGCTCAGCCAGGAGATGCACCTGCAGACTGCAGTAGAGCAGGAATCCACCCCAGCGGTGAGCGGCCTTTGCAACCAACTAGGAAGCTCTGGGACGGAGGGGGAGTTGCTAACATGAATGGGAGCTCGTGTGAGCACGGGGACAACCGCGGATGGACCCTGCAGCAGGGAGGCGGAGGACGGTGCTCTTGAGCTGGGCAGTAACGGAGGCAGCATGGGGTATCGGGCCAGTTAGACAGCACGGTCCTCAAAGAGTCAGATGGGGATGGGTGGCAGTGTGGCAGAAGAAGGTGACAGTCTGCAGGGCTGGTCCATGTGAAGCGTGCGGGCTCCCCTCCAGCAGTTTCCCTGCGTATGCTGATCGTGCGTGCCCCTGATCCAGGCTGGCTATGGCTGCACGTGGGACTTGGCATCAGGATCCAGCTGGGGTACTGTTTGGATTCTGAATTTCTCCCTGAGTGAGATGGGAAGGAACAGGAAGGGGCCAGATGGGAGGCCGGGGAAAGTGAGGTTGGAGAACGGAGCTGCTGATTCACCTGGCAGACCCCCAGGCACACCAGGATGTCCAGGTGGGATTTGCATGTGATGAGGGAAGTTCTGGGAAGAAACTGGAGCCTAGGCAGACGCAAGTACCTAGCAGCACGAGCACGAACGTCAGTGCCACTTTAGTCGCCAGCCCCTTGTACCCCTGGAAGAGGAAGGCTGAGGTGAGTGAGAAAGCAGGAGCCCCCCCAGCTGGAGTCAGGATGACTGAGCAACATTGCCAAATCCAGGTGGCCTCAAATAATGCGTGCCAAAGCTACGCAGACGCCCGGCTGCCTTTGCAGGCAGAGGTGCAGTGGGGAGGGAGCACCTGGGACAGCGGTGATGGCTCGACTCTGTGATAAGGGTGGCAGGATGGCCTCGTGGTGACCTGGAGTCCCTCTGCTTCACCTGAGGCCAGGTGTGGTGACGGCACATCTGGAAGGTGAAGGAGGAGTGTGTTTATGCAACAAGGCGGTCCCTGGAGCCCGCGTCCCGGGAGTTCAGGGGCACTTTCCTCGGAACGCGGCAGGACGGGTCCAAGTTCTATTTCTTTAGAGCATGAACTCAACATCTAAAAGATGTTGGTAGACCAACAACTATTTTCATGAAGAGCTGGTCTATTTGGGGGTCTACCAACTTGCTTAAAGTCATAGTTTCACAGTGCGACATTTAGCATGAGGGACAGCATTGTGGTCAGGTCTGCTGGGGTCTCGAGTGGGAATTTAGTTCAAAACAAGAGCCTCCTGCAATGGTTCTTGAACCTCTCCAGCCTGTATAGACCCCTGTATCTCCTCCTCCTGCTAGACACAGGGAAGGAGGGTCTCCACAGATCCTCACAGAACCTCCTTGGAGGAGACGGAGGAGCAGGACCAGTGAGGGACGCTGGGAGGTCACAGCTCGGGCCCGCTGGGAGCACTGTGTGGGGGCACGTGCCCCTCTGTCCTCCCAGGACCCCATCTGCAGGTGGCCTGCTTCAAGCCCAGCCCTGAGATCTGAGCCTGGGAAGCTAAGCAGCATCCCAGGACTTCTGTAGGATCGGCTAATGACAGCCTTTCTCCCTCCATGGTGCTCTCGGGTGGCCCTCATGTCCCCACACCTGGCTGTGCAGTGTGACCTCATTCTAGCAGAGCCAGCTCAGACACGTGGAGTCTTGCTCAAGCGTTATTTCACGCTATCACAGCCCTTACCGTGGCCCGTGATAAGGGGACCGAACACCTATGGAGAAAATAGAGCGTCATCATCGTCATCATATTTTGCGATGTGTTTTTTCTTTATTCCTGATACATTGCATGTGCCTGCCTATGTGAGAGAGCAAGAGCGAGAGAGAGACAGAGAACACTCTCTGAGGGGTCTGTCACACCACAGTCCCCTCCTCCAGCCCCCAGCCAGTGGCATCTAGGGCACTTGCACCTGCCTGGCATGTTTCAGGCTAACAGGATCGGGATTCGAACCATGATCGCCACGTGGGATCCGGGTTCTCTTGAGCAGTGCGTTTCCTCCGCACGGCCAAGCTGGCCTGTAAAGCATTCTCGTAACAATACCAATACGGCTAGGAATGACTGTGTCCCTTTCAGTATCCCTAAGGGACTATAATTTGATTAAGTTCAACAACGAGAGGAGACACTATACCTTCCCAAGGTTTTATTCAACAGAGCAACTGTTTAATTGTTAAGCATTTTATATTTAACAAAGATGAAGACCTTCAGAACAAAAAGATCCGTTGCCTCAGCAATTTATAGGAAAATTACTGAGTCGCTCAAAATCCTTTGAGAGTCAGAGTTCTCAAAGAAGAGCCCTATTCAGTATGCCCAATTAAAATACGCAGGTAAAAAGCAAATAATGATGATCCCACTTGAAAACGCACATTCTTCAGAGCGTGCGCCTGAGCAGAATTGCTCGGGACATGCGGACATGTCCTTCCAGGACCGGCTCCCACGGCACTGGAGGACTTTGCAGAGAGGAAAAGAGGAAACGGAGGAGGAGCCAAAGCCCGGGAGCCACCTGCCCGAGTCCTGCTTTGTGGACGCTGCAGTTTTCCAGACAGGTCACGCAGCAAGCGCCGGCTCTCCCAGGGAATCTGACCATGCCCTGGGAACAGCGGCCGCGCTGTGAGAACTGGGATTGCTCTCGGCGTCGCGCTCGGGTCTTTCACGATGCAGGCTGGGGAAACTGAGGCACAGGAACCGTTTTCCATGTGGGCAACAGTCTGGCTCCAGGCCTGCCCTTGCACGAGCCCACACTGCCTCTGTGGGGCTGGTGTCTCTGCGGAAGCCTCTGGCCCGAGCTCACAGCACTCTGCCCGGAAAGCTGGGCCAATCTGCTTACCACTGGGTATTGAGCAGAGGAGCTCCGGACTCCCCGTGGGAGCTGAGGGCTTCAGACGAGCTGAGTACAATCCGATAACCCGGTCCAGGGGTGAGACTGTCACTGCTCCTGCATGCTGTCCCCAGAGCCTCTTCCCTTCCCTCCTCCCCCTCCCCCTCTGTTCGCCCCAGGTGTTCCAGGCTGCCCTCCTCCCAAAGCTGCAGGCTCCAGCCCTGCCCTCAGCGAGCACAGCCCAGCAGGGTGCTGGTCTCCCCTCCCACCCCGCAGGTGTGCACACCCACAGCTCACAGGTCGCTCAGACCCCAGCAGGAGACGGGGCTGCCTGCCTGCCTCCCCTAGTAATTTTCCACCCCAGCTCCCAGCCCCTGAGAATCTTTCAAACCCCACCTGGAAATTCCACGGCCTCATCTTATAATGTCACTCTCCGGACTTCAGCCCTCCCCTGAGAGTCTGCACACTAAGGGACTGCGTCGGGAGTGAATCTCAGGGCACCTCACGGTTCGGCACTTAACCGGCACGGGGAGGGGGCACGTGCCCCTTCCTCACTCTCAGCGCACCGGTGCTCTCCGGCCGGCACTGCCCACAGGAAGAGTCGGCCCTGTGGGAGGGGGCTGTCGGGCTTTGGCACATCTGAGGAGGAAGCTGCCGTGGTATGCGAGGATCTGGACTTGGAGACAGAGGCTGTCTCTGGGGGTTCCTCCCAGCATCGTGCCCAACTCACAGGATTCCCATGAACATATTTTTTCTAGAATCAGCGCATTTAATTAAATATACTTATAGCAAATAAGACTCTGCAACCCAATTAGTTTTTCGCATATTTGCATAATGCAACTGTAAGACTGGATGTCAGGAAAGACGCAAATCTTCGGAGGACCCCTCTGTCGTGAGAGCAAGCGGAAATCATTCCTTTAATGACAGCGTCAGCGCCACCCTCTGCATTCAGCGACTCGCTCATAAAGTCCGAGGGCTTCTGCCTTGTGGAGATATTCAGATACATTCAGAACTACACAAAATCCTGTTTGAACAACCCCACTGCTGGTAATTTCCAACCGAAGAAACATCAGTGGTTAGAGCCTATTCGTAAATGCTGAGCGAGATAATGAGGAACGGATTATGAGGGCCAATAATAACTCTTATCATTTCAGTTTTGCCAGAAGGCATGTGTGCTTGCTGGGGAGAGACAGGCTGAGAGAGAGAAAGTGAGAAGTCCCCCTCCATGGAGGATGGCCACACCACCATCCCTTCTCCTCCATTCCTCACAACTTTCAGGACTTGTGGCACACATGCCCATGTGCTTGGAGGGTCTAGGACTTGAACCGTGCAGCTGGCCATGTGCGATCTAGCCACCTTAATCACTATGCCACCAGCTGGCCCAGGAAGTCATTCTTATACTTGCTTACTAGTCAGGAGGCTGACACTATAGCAAGGATGACCAAAGAAAAGTCACCAGAATTTTAACCACGCGACACGCAAGATAGATTCACATTCCCATAGAAAACACACACGTTTCTGTAAACGGGTAACTGGACGCCAGGGGCCTTTCTTGTCCCAGAGAAAGCACACACATTTCTGAGGACGGATAACCGGACGCCAGGGGCCTTTCTTGGAAACAACCAACAGAATGCTGACCACTAGCCTAGAAAGCTCGTCATCACAATCTAAGGGTTCCAAACTAGGCCCAAGAGCTCTGCAAGCCCCCCGTCCATCCAGCTGGACTTCAAATGTGAGGTAAACCAATATCTGTACAGTAACCACAAAAGTACGTCCTTGTACCAATTTGTCCTGGGTCAGGGTACACAGCACTGGGCAGGAATGGTGTTGGGGAAGAAAGGAAGGATGGAATAGCCTGAAGACGGAGCCCCCATTCTCTGACCTTTGAAAGAGTCCTCAGGGTGCTGAAGTCCCTAAGTGAAACCACCCATGCTCTGGCTACACCAGGTAAGCAGTGACGGTCACCCACGCACAACGGAAACATGAGGAGGACATAGGACGAGGCTGAATCGCAGTATTAGAATATTTAGATGCATTCTTTTTTTATGGCCATCGGAAAATTTGGGAAGCAGCTTGGAAAAGTACCCAGATCATAACTATAATGTTTATTAGGACTAATAAATGACTTGAATGTCAGAACGACAAACCCCAAATGCAGAGAACGCCAGGTAATTGTACCATGATGAGCGAGGAGCTAGAAGCTTCATGTGAGCAGACTGCGGACCTACAGGGTGAGAGGCTCCAAGGCCCTGAGACCTGGGGCAAGCCCATGCCCTCTAAAACATAGGTTTCACTCTCATTCAACTTCATCAATTATTTAAGCGAAGGTTATTCTGTTTTCTAATTATAAAAGAATTACGTATATTGCAGAAAACGTGACAAATAAGGAAAGCAAGCCCCCCAGTATCTGCAGAGAACGGCGGTTGCCATCGTACCGCTGCACGCGCGTCGTATGCCGTGTGGGGCTGCTCCGCTGCGAGCTCCGTAACGTGCAGAGTTGCATCTGAACACCCTTCCACTCCCAGCCTTCTTAACACTCCCGCCAGTACACGCCTCGTCTAGTACGAGCAGATTCTTCAACAGTTCATGGAACATGACTACCACAGAAGATTTTCAGGAATTAAAAAAAATGTTTTTGCACCAAAATAGACTCAGACATGGATTCCTTTTTCCGCAAACTTTCTAAAGATCCAGGTGGACGTACCAGTATTGATTTAACCCATTCTCCTTCCTAACTGCAGTGAACAGTGGTGAATGCCTCCCCAGACACGAAGCCATGTGTCCTCCCTCTGGGATACTTTCTACGACGCACCTGGAAGTGAACACCCTGCAGGGCTGTGATCACAAGGAGAAGCCTGCAGGTGCCAGGGCCCCGGCACCCACGGGGACCGGGCAAGCATGGCCGGCCTGGCCCGCAGCTCGGTCGGCCCGAGACCAGAAGCAAGGCTCGTGTCGTGCTCATTGCATTGCTTCCTCGTCTGTGCGGGTCAGAGTGTGCCGTACTCCCACACCGCGCCGTTGCACCTTACAGCTGCTGAACCACTGACATACTCGGGCAAGTCCACTCCCCGCCTGTCCTGTCCTTCGCCCTGCTAACGCTCGGGCAGCATGGCGTGGCAGCCCCGGCCCAGCAGCTGGTGCAGCCTGCTCGCTCGCGAGGCAGCGTGGTCCAGGCATCAGCTGAGTCAGGCCTCTGCACGGTCAGCATGACGTGCCCCACCTACGCGGCCTCAGTTTCCCCATCTGTAAAAGGAGGCAGCAGCGTCCGTCTCTCATACCGCTGTCAGGCTCGCGGTACAAACCGTGCAGCGACTCAGCACAGGCAGCTGAGCTCCACGCAGCCTACGCCTCGTGACCGCCGTTGTTGAGAGAATTAGATGACTCATAACACCAGATCGCTCGGGAAGCCTCAGGGCTGCGACTTGTTTCCTGCAAATGTAGGATTTTTCTTTTTAATTTTTTTTTAATTGGCCAGAGGGCACGTGCACTTGCCAGAGAGATGGAGACAGAGGGAGAGAGAGCCACCCTCAATGGGCATGGTCCCTCGGGGGCATCTCCAGCCCCTAGTTGTCTCAACTTCAAAGAGTTGATTAAGTTACAGCTCTAACGCACACACGCATGAACCAGTATCCCGAGCCCAAAGCCCACGTCTTGCACGCCATGTACTGCCTGCATAGGACATGCACGGGTGCTCGCATGTGACCCCGCGCTAAGGCTCCCTTTATCCATGTTGATTGGCATTTGAATGGAGATTGACTATTTTGATCTCAAACATCCCTGGGTCTGCGATGCTGCCAGATAGAGCGGAACTCAGGACTAGAATTCAACACGCAGAAAATTCCAAGACATCCGTTTGGACAACAGGTCACAGATGACCATGACCATGCTGAAATAAATGGATCAAATCGTCTGAGCCGCTCCGAGTCCCCTGGGCTGTATCTCACTCTTGCATTCAGCCACGTTGTTACGGAGCCTGTGTCCACTTCGCCTGCTCTGAGGCCCGGGGTGGGGGAACTGTCATGCCTTCCAAAGCCTGAGCTGCTTGGAGGTGGGCCCGGGAGGCTGCGAGAGGGATGCGGCCCACCGTTCCAGGTTTCAGATCACACGCTGTTCTGTTCTGCAGTTTGTTAAGGTTCATTTTCTGCTTGAAAAAAATGAAGTTAATGACGTATTTGAAACAGTATAAATATCGCGATGGTGGCAAGCTGGAGCCTTCACTGTGTTTTCAAATGACTCCATTCAAGCATCACGTCCTCCAAACACGTCACCAACAGTCCGGATGGAGAGCAGGAAGGGACGGTGGGGTTGAAGGAGTCAATCCTCTTCGGCAAGAAGAGGGTTTACCAGCAGTGCCCTGAGCACGCCCTGAAGAACAGACCTCTCTGCCATGGTACCGGCCCGCCCGGCGGCCCCCGGAGGGTCACGCAGAAAGCACGCTGTGGACGCGTGCTGTGGGCGGCATCACCCGGAGGTGCGGGATCCGTGGAGAGGACACGGCGGCACCAGGGAAGGTGTGCGTGGGACGAGCGAGCAGAGCGGGGCCTCCGAGCACCTGGGTGACTGCAGGGCTGGGACGCGGTCCTGCGGCCGCACACACGCAGCCCAGCTTGTTACGCGGTACTTGCAGCCCGTCGCTCTCGGCCGGCAGGGGAGCTGTGCAGTCCCGAGCCCATCCCCTCGTCGCTCTCCTCTGAACTTCTACGTGGAGGATAAATACACCCGAGTTAATAGTTGCCTCGTTTAGAATGAAAATCAACTGGCAACTGCCCAAACGCTTTGACGGTGAGGACAATTCCCGACACGGGGAAAAGCTCAGGCCTGTTTGCCACAGAGTACAGCCGGCACTCAGCCCTCTCCGTGCGCTCCCACTCCCGTGACCTGCCTGGCAACCACACCCATCTGTGAGATGCCGACCCGACCACGCTTGGTAATGGCAGACTCAGAAGAGAACTGCGGGGTGCAGGCGGGCGGACCGCGAGGTCTGAGGTGGTCACAGTGAGACACTCAGCTCCTGATGGCCAACCGGGTCCTTGGGAGTGACAGACGCACATGTGCACACTAACACATGCACACACATGAAAACACAAACATGAGCTCTAACCCACACATGCATACACCTACAGTGCACGTCAATACATGTGCACACATGAACATCACACATATGCATGCATGCACACCAAGTATGTGCACACATACACACATAAACATACATGATCAGCTCATATACAAACACATATTTGTGTACATGTAAAGTACATGTGCAACACATGTGTGCACATGCACAACACATGTGCCTATATATGTACACAGGCTCAAATGCACACACCACACACAAACACATGTGTGCATGTAAAGTACATGTGCAATACATGTGTGCACATGCACAACACACATGCCTATACATGTGCACTGGCACAAATGCATGCACTATGCACAAACACATGTGCATGCAATACACAGGTGTGCATGAAAAGTACACGTGCAACATACTTGTGCACATACACACAATACACACATACACCTATATGTGTGCACACACACAAATGTACATACCACCTACAAACACACATGTGGGCACAGGAGTACACACACACATACCCTTGTACCCAGCACACATGCATGCACACACCATTCTTTGCTCCTCCCTGATTACAAAGGCAGAGAAGAAGCAACCTAAGAGCCCGCATATGAGACTGTGGGGTGCCCGCATAGCGTCCCATCCCATCTCTGATGCCCTTGCCAGTCCGCAGACATTTACTGAGCACCTACTCTGGGCTGGCACACGGGCAATGCGGACAGGAGAGGCACCTCTGAGCTCTGGGAGCAGCGCAGAAGCAAGCCGCGCAGTTCACGCACAGAGAGCAATGAGTGCACCAGGCGTGTGAGAGAAGCACACTCACGAAGCAGAGCCAGTGAGGGTGAGACGAGAGAGCGCCCCCCTGAGATGGCAGGAGAGGGGAGCTCTTCAGGCCAGAGCAGAGCAGACTCAGGTGCAACGGGGGGAAGGAGTGAGAGGTGTCTGGGCCAGCTTGGAGCAGCCTGCAAATGCATCCTCCCAGCTCTCACATCAAAGTGCTGTGTGCCCAGTACTGGCTACTGTATTGCTAAGTTCTTAGTTGTTACACTACATGTGCATCCCTGATTGCTACAAATCAGGTGAAAAGATACTGTGTTAGTGCCCAGTACTGGCTACTGTATTGCTAAGTTCCTGGTTGTTACACTACATGTGTATCCCTGACTACTACAAATCACATGAAAAGATACTGTGTTACGTGAAAAGATACTGTGTTACGTGAAAAGATACTGTGTTACGTGACACACGCTGAGTATTCCTAGGAATTCAGCCAAGATAGTCAAACCGACTAAGCGCCATCTCCCAACGATGGCGCTTCCTTTATGACAAGACTGATGTAGAACATAACCTAAGTAGGCCTGCAGTGGGACAGACGGTGGGCACGGAGCACGCCTGCTGACCCTACGGTCCTGGCAGGCTGGGGGCTGGGGGCTGGGGCAGATCGTGGAGGGTCAGCACCTGTCCAAGGTCTCCCCTCTCTAGATAAATAAATAAATGAACAAACAGATTTTTAAGCAGATAGATAACTTATACAGGAATTCATCTTGATCAGGTTTCTGGAATCAGATGCCATCTTTAATAATCATCGAGACTTAGTCCATTTGAATGAGCAGAGGTTTTAGTACAGAAACAAGCTGCATATTTCCCTGAAATACATCTCCCCAATTGATGTACTAGGCTCTTTGATCTTTATCTGCATTTCATACCAAAAATAGGCATTTCTGTCACCATAGGAAATCACGAATGCCTTAATTTTCAGATTCCACATGGCCACGCTAGGAGTGCGTTACCCACATGTGAACGGTTAACTTTCCACTTGGTTAGACACACAAGAATTTTTGTCCAGGAAGGACGTTCGGCCATAGCCACTTCCACCCAGAGACATGGTCAACCACGCGTCTTCACCACAGGCTACACCGCCCTTCTCAGGTGGCGTGTTTCCCAGCTGTTACACCTGCACCAGGAAGAAAACTGGCCTACTTTTAGCTATGGGTACAACGTCACAACGATCAGGCCTAATTCCTGCGTGAGCTCTGCCCATGGCGTCTGTACACAAACGAGCAGAGAGAGCCTCGGCCCGTAGTCAGGTGCCCCGGCCCTGGGCCCTGCATGTGGCTTGGCCTCCACGGTCACAAGAAAAAGGCCTTCCCT